>JAAGKR010008835.1:0-29258 GCA_011419295.1 Clarias macrocephalus | reverse complement strand
AAGCGGGAACGAGATGCTGCGTTCCGATGCCGCACTGCTGGCGTGCCTGGACGTCCTTCAGACAAAATTGACCTGAGGATGTTTCCGGTTCACTCCTATTTATAACCTGCAGGTGCACCTTATTCGGTGACGTCATGCCTGGCACAGGTTATAAGCCGAAGGTATTCGGCGGGTTTGACATGCACAGGCTTCACAACCGGGCAACAAAGAGATGTTCCCATAGCGTTTTCACGCAGCATCTCGTTCCCGCTTTATCAGGGAACAGGGTTACAGCCAAGTAACCCGAGACGTTTCTAGGCATTCTAATTTCTAACTGCTAAACTTAAAACTACAGTACAGACCAAAAGTTTGGACACACCTTCTCATTCAAAGAGTTTTCTTTATTGTGTTCT
The DNA here is from genome assembly GCA_011419295.1 of Clarias macrocephalus. Classification (NCBI taxonomy): domain Eukaryota; kingdom Metazoa; phylum Chordata; class Actinopteri; order Siluriformes; family Clariidae; genus Clarias; species Clarias macrocephalus. Next base: position 28,866 of record JAAGKR010008835.1, on the reverse strand, counting down.
TTATTGTGTTCTTTAGCCCAAACGCGTCTCCTCTGCTTGTTGCCTCTCCTTAGCAGTGGTTTCCTAGCAGATATTCTACCATGAAGGCCTGATTCACACAGTCTCCTCTTCACAGTTGTTCTAGAGATGTGTCTGCTGCTAGAACTCTGTGTGGCATTGACCTGCTCTCTGATCTGAGCTGCTGTTAACCTGCGATTTCTGAGGCTGGTGACTCGGATGAACTTATCCTCCGCAGCAGAGGTGACTCTTGGTCTTCCTTTCCTGGGGCGGTCCGCATGTGAGCCAGTTTCTTTGTAGCGCTTGATGGTTTTTGTGACTGCACTTGAGGACACTTTCAAAGTTTGCCCAATTTTTCCGACTGACTGACCTTCATTTCTTAAAGTACTGATGGCCACTCGTTTTTCTTAACTTAGCTGCTTTTTTCTTGCCATAATACAAATTCAACCTCTTTGAATGAGAAGGTGTGTCCAAACTTTTGGTCTGTACTGTATATAGATTTATGACCCATTAACCAAAATTACCTGTCATAAGAATATTGAAAAGAATATTACAATCAGTATCAGTATGCTATCAGTATGCTTTTTATATTGTAGTTTTTGTTATCTATCTATCTATCCATCCATCCATCCATCCATCCTTTCATCCTCATGTAAAACTTTCATGAAGTCTCTCCATTTTAATTCTCCTGATCCTTACAGTATTTGCTAACCGACTCAGAGAAAGTCAAATACACTGCTTAAATACATCAATTATATTATCGCTCTTAATTGTTTGAAGCATTGGAGTGAATCTGTGAAAGGAATCCATGAAGAAAAACTGTTACACTCCAAATCCTACTGATTCTGGGACTAGCATGTCAGCTTGCTAATGCCAGATACACACACTTTAACATGATTTGCACATTAACATAGCCTCTTCATTTAGATACAGACATCCCCTCCCCTCAGATTTGCAAATTTCTCACAGCATGTACACTCATGCTCGTGTCTAGCGGTAAATCCTTTTGTCAGAGCTGCATGAGGAGAAAAGTAAAACCAAAGAGCTTTACAGCTAAGGGTTATTTAATAATCCTCTTCAACAGGAAGGTATATTTGCAACAGTTCTGCTTAATGGCTAACATCATTGAGAAGATAATCATTTTACCCCAAATTAATGAGTTTTTGTTTGATCAAATGTTTATTATTGTCTTACATAGTAAGTTTGACATTGAGTGGGAAGGCACACTTTGATTTCTTGCTTCACCTCTTTCACAGATGCGAAGGTTTGTCCACCAAAAGAGTTCCAGTGCCGGAACGGCCTGTGTATGGCCCCCACCTTCGTCTGTGATGGTGACGATGACTGTGGAGACAACAGCGACGAAGAGAAGTGCACACCAGGCACAACCAGCACATGCAGCCCTCGGGATTTCCGCTGCAACAACTCCGAGTGTATCCCGGCTCTGTGGAGCTGCGACGGCGACCCTGACTGCAGAGATAAATCAGACGAGTCGCCCGAGCGCTGTAACAGCAGGAACCAGCCAAAGAAGACGGGCTGCTCAGCTGAAGAGTTCCAGTGCGGCACCGGAGAGTGCATCCATCTCAACTGGAAATGTGACGGAGACCCAGACTGCAAGGACAAGTCTGATGAGACAAACTGTCGTAAGTACAGATGGAACCAGCCCGTCAAGGATGTGACACACAAAGCTAGTGGAGAAGAACTAGCAACAACCAATGTGGATTTGATGAGAGTGAAGGAGGGAGGCAGAAATGAGTAAGGAATCAAACTAGTAGGTAAGGAAGCAATAAGGGAGCAGAAGGAGTAGAGAAGAGAAAGCAATAAGAAATGACGAGAGAAATGACAAGAGAAACAGTGAGGTAAGGAAATGACTGTGGAAGGAAATTAATAAAGAGGACAACAATGAGGGAGGAGATAAGCAGAGAAAGAAACTAGTAGGGATAAGAGTAAGCAAAGGGGTAGGAAACAAAACAATGAGTATTAGTATGAAATATAACAATGAAATGAAAGTGTAAGTAGGAAATAAAATGATGAGGTAAGAATATTAGTAGGAAATAAAAAATGTGATAAAAGTGTAAGTAGGAAATCACTGAAGTAAGAATATTAGTAAAAAAAATAAAGCAATGAGGTGTAAGGGTGTGAGTACGAAGTAAACAATGAGATTAGAGTGTGAATAGGAAATAAAACACTGAGGTATGTGCGTGAGTAAAAAATAAAACAATGAGGTAAAAGTCTGAGTAGGAAATAAAACAATGAGGTCAGAGTGTGAGTAAAAAATGATACAATGAGATAAGAGTGTGAATAGGGGGGGGATGAGATAAGCATGTAAGTAGGAAATAAAGCAATAAGTTAAGAGTGTGAGTAGGAAATAAAACAATGAGGTAAGGGTGTGGAAAAAACATGAGGTAAGAATATGAGTAGGAAATAAATCACTGAGGTAAGAGTTTTAGTGAAAAATAAAACCATGGGGTAAGAATATGAGCAGGAAATAAAAAGAGTGTGAGTATGAAGTAAAACCCTGTGATAAGAGTGTGCGTAGGAAATGAAACAATGAGGTTAGTGTGTGAGTAAAAAATAAAACAATGAGGTAAGAGTGTGAGTAGGAAAGAAAACAATGAGGTAAGGGTTTGGAAAAAAAACATGAGGTAAGAATATGAGTTGGAAATGAAACAATAATGTAAGAGTGTGAGTAGGAAAATAAAACAATGAGGTAAGAGTATGTTGCCTCGTTGTAGGTAAGAGTATGTTTAGGAAATAAAACAGTGAGCTAAGGGTGTGGACCAAACAATGAGGTAAGAGTATGAGTAGAAAATAAAACAATAACGTAAGAGTGTGAGTAGGAAACAAAATAATGAGGTACGAGTATGTTTAGGAAGTAAAACAATGAGGTAAGAGTCTGGAACAAACAATAAGGTAAGAGAATGAGCAGGAAATAAAACAATATGGGTAAGTAAACAAGTAGTGAAAACAGTAAAGAAATGAAATAATGGTATAAGGAAACAAGTAGAGGAAATGTATAGGGAAGGAAACAATGGGATAAGGAAACAGGTAGGGGAAGAAAATAATGAGCTAAGGGAAGTGAATAGGAAAAGAAGAGTTCATGAACAAGGTGAATGCTACTGTAATATAGTGTTTTATAGTGCTGCAGTAAAGCAATAAAGGAGTACAATAAAAGTGCTATGTTAACATTTGATAAACCACAGCTTTTGCTCTACTTTAAAATAGCAAGCAGTAATTAGCTAATCGTTTGAGTATGCAGTGGATGTCTTTTGGTTGAGGATGGAGTGCGGTGGTTACAGTGTGAGTTGTTGATTTTAAAAAGTTTTTCACAGATATAAAGATGTCATTCAGATTAATTTAGTCTAATACATGCCCTAGGTTTGTTTTAATTTGCATACCCAAATGTTGTCCTTGAAATGAACTCCAGTCTGCAGTAAATCATCTCGGGATGCTAAATTCATCTCTGCTTAGGCATTACGCTTTCAAACATCAGGGACTGTAGCATTTTAAAAAATAAATAAATAAAATAAAAATAAAAAACTATGAATTCTGCCATCTGAAGTCTTTCTTGAGTTGGCAAGTATACAGTTACAGCTTCCCCTCAGACTGTAAAAAAAAAAAAAAAAATCCTCAGCAAATCAACAATTATGGATGATCTTATTATTATTATTATTATTTTTGTGGTTAAACTATTGTGAGACCTGCAGTTATAGAAAATTAATAAAGCCTCCCGACCAATCAGAAACAAGGATTCAGTAACATTGTAGCTTAGGTCTTAATAAACAGTGTTCACACAACACAATATTAAATTTGTGTGTGTGTGGGGGGGGGGGGGGGGGGTGTTCCAGGCTAGGCCCCTTTGACATGCATCTTACTGTGTGAGCCATGTAAACCCGAGTCATTTGCTGTAGAGAGGAAATCTGTGATGCAGTTTACTAGTGCCCCGCTTGTTGCTAAGTAACCGTGTGTGTGTGTGTGTGTGTGTGTGTGTGTGTGTGTGTGTGTGTGTGTGTGTGTGTGTGTGTGTATGTGGTAACCCTGTGTGTATCGGGATCAAAGGAGACCTCTTGAATTTGAGAGTCTCTTCTCTCTTACTTCATGCTTTTCATTTCTAATTTAAAACACCTGCATATGTTTTTTCCAGACACAACGACTAATCTGAAGCTTGTCTACACATTCAGTTAATTAGAATGAAAAATTCCAATGAGTTTGTAAACACTTGCAGTCAGGGTTATTTTAAAAACCTCAATATGTGATACTTTGAAGTGTAACACACTTTTGGCTAATTTTCTAAATCTGTGCATTCATTTTCAGTTTATTTTTCCCCCGCAGGGCCCACTCTGTGTTTATATTCCTACTATAATCCATCATAGCTCAATCCAAACCCAGATTGTCTCTCAGTTTTATCCTGATCGCACTTGTGTACAGAGTGTAGCTTTGAATATTTGTTACGTGCACTAGTCATGTCGTCCCAGGAGTCCACTATGAGTGGATTTGAACTGACAGGGTTTCTGTGTTTTTCGTCGTTTTTTTTTTTTTTTGGCAGCTAAACATGCTAAAATGTCTTGACAAATAAATACACAGTACAGATACAGAGAATAAGTCTTTTTTTTTTATTTTTTTTATACAGCGTCTACTATTGTAGTGATGGGTCATTCTTGAATGATTCATTCATTTTGAACGAATCTCAAGTGTGACTCGGGAAGAACGAGTCGTCTCGGGAAACGATTCATTCAGGCTTGTTTGTTGTGCGATCAGAAAGGCTCCTCTCTTCACCAGTCTATTGAAGTAGTTCAATAAAATTTTGCATATAAAATCCTAAAACAGTTAAGGTTAGGACTCAATTCAGGTGTGGTTAAAACATTGAGCAGCTGTTAATAAAAAGTCAATGGAAGGTCCTTACAAGTACAGTAAGACAAGCGTGTGAGTGTGTGTATCCTCTGAGCTACATCCAGCATGGAATAATTTTCTCTGTTTTGCTGAAATTGATCACCAGTTTATCTCCCGCACTGCTGAGACACACAGCATGAATAATTAAACACTCTTTAAAAAAGATGAATGAGAAAAACAACATCTCGCTCAGGCAGCAAAAATCACAGCACGCACCTACTTTGTGCGTACCACCATTCGGAGAGGACGGCGTGAAGGGAAAGAGTGATTGGTGTTAGCGTGAGGCTTGGGGGTGTTGGTGCAGATGTGAGCGAGGGATTGATTTGGAATTGCAGCGCACTTTGTGTTTGACCTGACTGCAATAGAAAAGACAAAACCGTTTCCTATGCTGTAATTACGAGTAACATGATAAAGTCACTACGTGTGCTTGTGTGTGTTTGTGCTTTCAGCTCTGCTCACCTGCAGGCCGGATCAGTTCCAGTGCGGCGACGGCTCTTGCATCCACGGCACTAAGCAGTGTAACCGCGTGCACGATTGTCCAGACTACAGCGACGAAGCAGGCTGCGTCAACAAGAGTGTGTCTTTTCCCTCTTCCCTTTGTTTTGTTTTGAGTCCCTTTGTTTCCAGAGATAACTACAGAGCGACCTCACACTTTTTTCTGTGTTCAGCCATTTAGTTGAGTGTGAAATCTCTTTCAGAGCTCAGATGCAGTGGACATCACTGTCCTTCTGGTCTGGTTTGTAAAAGTGAAACCAAGCCTTAAACACCATGATTGCTTAATTAACTAATTGCCGCAGTCAGCGCTCTATAATGGCATGTTTTCTGTTTTCTGCTCTGATTTCTGATTTCTAATTTACTTAATTACAAGTTACATGTTAAAATCAATCAATGATTTTAAATTAAATCATTGATCACCTGAGAAATCCACCAAATGGAAAAAAAAAATTCTTAAAAGTGATCTAGTTTTTCCACTCCTGACTGTAAAGAATAGCCATTAGGTTTAAGACGAGTGCCCACATAGATACGCTTACCAGCCGGTGTTCCAAACCGGGAGAGAGGGATAAACACATACATGCATGATATGTTGTGCTGTTTATTATCATCAAAAGAGAGCATATTTAAGCTTTTGTCCAAGTGCCCTGTCTCAAATACAGTACCAGTCAAAGGTTTGGACACAATTTTGAATAAAGTTTCTACCTTCTAGAACAATACTGGATTTTTTTTTTTTAACTATGAAACAGCACATATAGCATTAGGTAATTAAGTAACAACAACAACATCAGTCAGTTATTATTTTAAGATATGAAGGTCAGATGTTCTGGAATAGTTTTTGCAAAAACAGTATTGTATCGAGTGCATTTGGATTCAGGCCAAACCGTGGTTGCAGTGACCAGATCTTTACTCTCCGTCAACTGATGGAGGAAAGAATCAGATGCGGGAAAAGGGCAGTCATCCTCTTCATCGACTTTCGATCTGCCTTTGACTGCATCCACTGGCCAGCACTGTTGAAGGCACTGGAGACCGAGCATGTACCTCCGAAAGTCGTAAAGCTCCTTCAGGAAAGCTATGCCAGGTCCTCCAGTCAAGTACGCATCTGAAACGAACTATCGGAAGAGTTTACCATCAGAACTGGAGTCCGTCAGGGAGATGTCACCTCCCCTCTGCTCTTCAACATTGTCGACGACGCCATCATGAGAAAAGTTTTCGAAGGCAGACAAGGAATCCAGTACAGTGAGGATGGCTTTCTGACTGATCTCATGTTCGCAGACGATAGTGGCATCCTGACAGGCGACGATGCGGCGGCCACGGACATTCTCTACAACATCGCCAACGTCGCCCAATCATATGGATGGAAAATTAATACGGACAAAACTAAAGTGCTGACAATGGATGGGTCGCTGGCCAACGTGCAATTCGATGGTGTGCAGATTGAGCAGGTCCAATAATTCAAATACCTCGGGTCGCTGGTCCAGGAAAAGAAAGTGGCTTCTACAGCAGAGGTCCACAGTCGAATTGGTCAAGCTACCACGGCATTTGCTTCTCTGAAGTGGTGTCTGTGGAAGCAAACCAACATAACCAACAAGACCAAGATCCGACTCCTTAGGACTCTGATTCTGCCAATTGCCCTCTATGGATCAGAGACATGGACGCTACTCAGACAAGACCTCAACAAACTTGAAGTCTTCCAAATGCGATGCCTTCGACAAATCCTACATATCTCACTCTGTGACCGCATTCAAAATGAGGAAATTCGTCACCGATGTAAGCAACAGCCAACAATCGAGGAACAAATCCAGCAACGACGACTACAATGGTTTGGCCACGTCTGCAGAATGGACGGCAGCCGTTTACCACACAAACTCCTCTGGTGTGATCATCCCACCCTGTGGAGAATAAAAAGAACGGTGCCAAAGAAAACATGGCTCAAGCAGGTCGAAGGCGACATCAGAAACCACAGACTCAACCTCGATGAGGCCAGAACTACAGCCATGGATCGCCTTGCATGGAGGGGCCTGCAGGAAGAAACCATTGGCACCCACAGCAGCGTACGGCCTTAGGACCAGGTTCAGACCAAACGCCAGCTAGGGACCAAAGAAAGAAAGAAAAAAAGAAGCTTTTGCAAAACCCATCAAGCCCCATGATGAAACTGTCCCTCATGAAGACCTTCCCAGGAAAGCAAGACCAGAACTTACCTCTGCTGCAGAGGAGAAGTTTATTTAGAGTTACCAGCCTCAGAAATCACCAATTAACAACCAGCACCTCAGATTAGAGCCGTTATGAAGGATTTACAGAGCATAAGTAGCAGATACATCTAGATATCAATTGTTATTGTATGTATATTCGTCAGGTCTCAGGCTATAGTTAGTATTATCATGCAAACAATCAGGAAGTGCAATTATAGGTTGTTTTATGCATACGGAGGCATTGGAAAGTTCACATAATATGAGGAAAACCTTACAGTAATATACTGCAAGTTTGTGTTCATGAAAACAGATATTAATTCTATCAGGTACATCAATGTTTGTGTTTGAGAGAATAAAAAATCTAAGAGAATTTTTCTTTTTCTTTTCTTTTTTTTTACAGCTACTAAATGTGAAGGGCCTCTGAAGTTTATGTGTACTGACGGAGAGTGTATTGACATCAGCAGGGTGTGCGACAACATCAAGGACTGTAAGGACTGGTCCGACGAGCCTATGAAGCAGTGTGGTATGTATCGCCCGCTCACATACTGTATACTGTACTCACACACATGAATATATGTACGTTGATTAGACTGTTGATGGTGATTTAAATTTGAAAGATGAAAAGTTGTTTGTTTTTTGTTCATTTTGCTAGTTTTTCCCAATCATTAATTAAGTGTTCTATTGTAATTGATTTTATTTTGGGCTGTCAGAGAAAAAAGAACCAAACTCTCTAGTTTGGTCCCAAAACCAGAGCCTAAAATTCTCAATGCTGTTACAGTTACAGATGAGGGTTTATAGTGTTTATATATAATAACAAAAATAGGCTAAGCTAGTAAATGTGATGGAAGTTCAAGTCAATTCTAGGAAAAAACAGAACACAGTTATGAGAGTAAAAACTTCCTTGATTTCTCTATATAATCCTCAATTGATTTCTCTATATAAGCTTTATATCTGAAACACCGGCCTCCCAGGAACTCCTAAAATGGCCGAGTTCCTGAAATGTGCAATTGGTGTTGATGAATGGTTGTGTGTACAGTTCGCACAGACAGATTCATCTCTTCCTTAAGTTGTTGACAAGTTACATTGAAGCATCAGGTGTTCCGTTCACCGAATGTTCACAGCTACTGCAGTGGGCTCCGAGCCACCTCGCCTGTGATCATCATTAATGTCAATCGGTTTTATACCTTCATTAAGGAGAAATTTCTTGAGAAATTACAAGCCTTGAACGATGATTCAGTCTAAGCTTTTTTTTTCTGCAATAAAAATGTTTATTACTCTTGACATTATTATAAAAGTTTAAATATGATGTTCATGGCCATCGATACATTAACAAGAAGATGGAAGGAGATTATAAAGAATCATGATCCATTTACTGCAGATTTAACATCAATCAAAGCAGGCATGTTAACAGTGAGATGAAATCATATATACCGTATATATCAGTCACATGCCTACACCTGCCCCTTCCACTTCACCATGATAGCGTTTCCCCTGTAAGAAGATCTCCTTTCTGTGGTTTCTCCCTGACTGCAGCAGGATGTTAATAGAGGATATATGACATTTCCAAAATGCCAGCTTTGTTTGTAAATGTTCCTGCACACACTTTGCTTGCTCTCTCTCTCTCTCTCCCTCTCTCTCTCTCTAGCTCTCTGTACAGTATCTCTCTCTCTCGCTAGCTCATTCTCTCTGGTGGCTTATCTCTTTATGAATCTTTAATGCAAAACATATAAAGGGGAGCGGCTGCTGTTGTAGCTGGTGTTAATTTCCCTGAGGCAGCCGCTCTGCTCTCTCCACCCTACAAATGAGATTAGATGGAGCACCTGCTTCACTGCCACGCCCCGCTAGCTTCAAGTGCATGGTAGGCGACTCCAGATCGTCCAGAGCACACGAAAGAACACATGTCACCTTCAACATATTCATGAACATGTCCCTTTAATCATCATGTGTGACATTTAACCGAGCTCTCAGTCCTTTACGAGGTCCCTCATCCGACGTTCACCAGTCGAAAAATGTAAAAAAAAAAAAAAAAAGTTTAAAAACAATTACCACCTTTTTGTTTGTTACATACTAGGGTGCATAAATACTTTTTAGGTTTTTAAGTACTCATTAATACCAATAACAAAAATGATATGTTAATTAATAATTAGTATTAGGTTCAGTTCATTATTTCTCCATGTACAAGTTACTTGTTATTGAGTTTTGATTGCTATTTATTGAGCGACACAAGTTTTTTTTTTTTTTTCATTTTTTTTTTTTTTCATGGACATCATGCACATGTTGGATGTGATGGTTAGTCATGTTATCCCAGCCCAGGCTATAGAAAACTGCATTTTTATACTTTTTCATTAAAAAATCATTAGTATGGTGTTACTTTATAAATGTTTTTACTTGTTTTCCCGATGATACTCATGACTTGAAATTTTAACATTTGTCATGGGATAGGCTTCAATAGGGTCTGCTGTGACCCTGACAATTATAAAGATGTTTTTGAAGACTATTAAAAAGAATTTTTTTTCTTTTAAGTTGTAACTCACTAAGACTTTTGATTTTCGAGGAACAGTTTCAATGACAACAAACACTAGAGATGAGGGAAAAAATGATTAAAGTTCTTTTGTGTGGTAATTCATGAATTGCTATACTGACCTGAAATCAATTGCTTTTTTATTTATATATGTTTGCATTTGAGGTTGCAAAATGTCACTATTCCTCTATACTACAGGTTGTGCACTAAACTGTTCACAAATTGGCAGACAGCACAACATTCTGTGTGAAAGGAGCAAACTATTTGTAAAGTTTGTTTAGAACTGTAGCAAAATCTGAAGAAAAAAACGGAATCTGGATATTTATAAAATTGTGATACCTACAGAATCGCAAAACAAATCGTGATAATATCGTATCGTTTGATCCCTGGTGATTCCCATCCTTAATGAACCTGCATACTGTATGGAGTAAGTTACAGTCTAATTAAAAATGGGCAGACGTGCGTATAGTTATTTTAGAGATCATTTCCAAGCCTGACAAATTATAAAAGGTACCTTAAAAATTTGATTATTACAAACGGTCTAAACTTTCACACATTACGAATAGGTGAGTTAAACTCTCAAACTAATTGTCTTTAGAATTTTTCAATTAACTGATTGTTTGTTTAATATGGTTCATAAAAGTTTGCCTATTTTGTATCACATTGCGGTACAATGAGTTTTCTCTTCCACAGTATCCTCCATATCTCAGTATCATTGGTATCACAGTCACAACTTTCTCATAAGAACAGTAATAAGTCTACCTTTTTTTTTTTTTTTCTTCGGAAGGGAAAGCTGTTCAAAAAGCTTCACATGACATCTGGTTGAGATGAGAAGTGTGCATCAGGACTGAGAAGCAATAAAAATGTCAATGCGAATATGAGGTTTTTTACTTTCATGCAGGCATGAGTGAGTCAGATATGAAGCTTGTGGGATGGCCAAAGCTGACGTTCATTAACACTGAGTTATTCATGGACAGCATTTTGAATACCACCTGGTCAGAGCTGTGGTAGTTTAAATGTTTATTTTTTTGGTTAAAGGAACCAATTCTTTTTTTTTTTTCTTCTTCTTCTTTTTTTTTTTTAGAAAATGTGAGAATATATTATGGAAGGTACAAAAATAGTAACTGAGTAAGACCAATTATAAACTTGGGGAATGTAGCTGAAGGTTGTCAGAGTTTCTACCTCTGGGATTTTTCCAGCGGATCCGGTTCATATTGAAAAAAAAATGTTCAGGTCAAACCCACTTTAGTTTAAAGATATGGACAAATACAGATGGTGTAAGTACATTAACCTTAAAGAAGAGTACACACTCGAAACCCGGTGACTTGATTCATTTCAATGCTCATCTGTATGCTGACGCGAGGCTTTCTAATTACTGTGTACATCTCTGCTGATTGTGAAAGCTTCTTGAGCTGGTTATGATAATGGGCATGCAGAAGATTTCTACTGGAAGTGGAATGTATTTTTGTTTCAAAGTAATTAGTCTGTGTATGTGTGTGTGAGAGAGAGAGAGATGCTTTACAACATACCTCTTCCTCCCTTCTGTGAATGTCGCACGAGTATTAAAAGCTTCCTGATGGGCGTCTAAGATTGCTCAGATGTATTCTGCATAACATCAGCCACTACTTTTCCTGCAATCAGGCACATTATCCTGTCTCTTGCCTTTGCCTAGCCACGCAAAGAGCGAGATTTCACTCAGCTCATCATTTTCCTATCAGCCCGAGAGTCCGCTGAGAAAAAGCTAAATGAATTAACAGATCTTGTCGGTTCTCGTCAGGACGCCAGGGGCACGTTTCACTCAGTGTCCAATCCCTGCTGGATTTACTGACCTTTTTACTGCTGTCTTTACTTCATCATAGGCCTCAACGAATGTGCCACTAACAATGGAGGCTGCTCCCACATATGCAAGGACCAGCGGATAGGCTACGAGTGCGATTGTCCCTCAGGTTATAAGCTGCTGGATCAGAGGACTTGTGGAGGTAAAGACTCTTTTTAATTCAGCTGAAGCTATTCTAGTAGAGCAGATTTTTAATTCAAATTAATATATCTACTTTGGATAAGTGATGAGGTGCTGCTGTTTTTAGGGCAAGTAGAGTGTATTAACTTTTTCTCTGTGCGGTCTCTCGCTCTTATTACATACATGTGAGGTCCTGGTAATAGCTTTCAGATGATATTCCGTTTACATATCGTGCTGTGAGCAAGTTATTACATACGTGTGTAAAATTGTCCCCCCTTTGGTTATATAACAACTTCTTATCAGCGCTGTCTGTTCAAGGCTACTGTCTTTTCTGTTCAAGTCACTGCTGTGCAGGTGTGAACGTATTACATTGAGTTCATTTGTAACTGCGGTGCGAGCAAAAATGTGATTTGCATGAAAGAAGAGCAACGTGCAATGAAAAAAAATTTTTTTAGGTCTGAGGGTGTATCTGGTGTCGAAATAGCTCACAGAAGAACGTAAACAGATGCGTTTGGATATCCGCAAACAAAATGTGGACAGATAGATAGTCTAAGGAAGGTGGCGTTTTTTAAAGAGAATCATGGTGGTGACGAGACACCATAAAAGTTCAGGGTTCATCACAGTGAGCTTGAGAGTAAACGCCAGAGTATGAAACGGAAATATCATCAATCATCGCCCAAGAAAAAGTTTAAAATATTTCTGGGATTCTCAAGGGCTAGTATTGGAAAATGATCAGGGAAAAGGTTCAACAATCAACAGCGCTCGTTACAGTTATTGAGCTGAAGTCTAAACTTCAGATGCAGAGGACTTCTAACCAAGGGCGTTGTGATCTCGCGTGACAATGCATGTCCGCACACTTCTGCCCGTACTCTCGACATTCTGCAAAAACTTTTGCTTAGGTTTTGAGGTGTTGTAGCATCCTCCCTATAGTCCTGATCTTGGCTCCATTGGACTTTGACCTGTTCACTTCTGAGATTCATTCACTTCTGTATTTCTCTTTTTTAAATGTTAATAAAAAATAAATCACTTTTGTAGTTACATACTGTAGCAAAACAAATGTAAAATATTAGATACAAAATAGAAAAAAAAAAAATAGATGTGAATGTGGAAGTGTATGCAATGCTCCATCACCACTGGTTGAATATTTTTTCATGTAACTTTCTATTTTTTATTAAATTTAAAATTTTTACATTTGTTTGTAAGCTAGAACTTTATTTGTGATTTATCAGGAGATTATATAGTTCTCAGAACTTTATATAAGATAACATTCCAAATGTTACCATATGAAAGCTATTCCCAGGCCACACATTAACATTTATAACTAGCTCTAGCGACCATGTATACACGTGTATAAAACTGTCACAAGATCACAATACGAACTTCATATTTAACTGATTTCTTCTCCTCCAGACATAGACGAATGCGAGAACCCAAATGCCTGCAGTCAAATTTGCATCAACTACAAAGGTGACTACAAGTGCGAATGCTTCGACGGCTATGAAATGGACCCAGTTTCCAGCACCTGCAAGGCTGTAGGTAAGGCATTCAAACCGGACTCTTGATTGTGTCGAATAACAGAACACAGTTACGAGAGTAAAAACTCCCTTTATTTCTCTATATAATCCCCTGCTGCACTAATACACTTAGCCCAGTGAAGTGTACTGAGAAGTTTTCTCAGTACAGTTCACATCTAAAACTCTGGCCTCCCAGAAACACCTTTAATCACCCAAACATGTGGAAATGGTTTACAGTGAGGTCAGGCCCAAGGTATCCTTCAATTTTAAGGATCAGACGTCCCACTCGCTGACGACTGCAGTGCAGACGAGCCACCTCGGCCGGGATCATCATTCACGGACACACAGCCTTCTTTAAATCGTTTGCATAATTTTCAAATCGTTTGCATAAATGTTTTACTGCTGCTGAGAGTCTCCTCACCTTATATGCTTGAACCTTTCATTCACAAGAAATTTCATAACAAGTCCTGGTTTGACTTGTACGTCCCTTGTGTTTAACTAGATTTATGGATTAAGCCACTCTTTACAACTTACACATGAATTTTTATAATTAATGTTATCCTCAGTGATAAGTTTTTTGTACTAACAAAATTTAAGTTTAAACTATTTTAATCAAAATCTAGTTTTAATTAAGTTACCAGTGGTAACAATGTAGTACAATACAGTGCAAAAAATATTTTATATTACAAATAAAATGTGTATATTTTAAATGGAGGAAAATATAATTATATTGATCTACTGTATGTACTGTAGTTTATTATTCAGAATATATCACAATAAGCGTGTGTTCAATTACCGTAGGGCTAAATGAGTTTCTGCTGTTTTTAATCCAGTCTTTAATATACAAATGCCAAGTCTATCAAATGCTCTAGGAGCTACCTGTTCATTATATCACTCAAGCAGGTAGGGGGGGGGATCCATGAAGAGCAAGTCATCATTCTTATATCCCATGAAGTAACTGCAAGCATCACTAATAATGAGGAAGTGGATGCAGTAATTGGTTCTGCTTTGCTTTAAATGGTTTAAAAATCGCATTGATTGCTGCACTCACCTGCAAATAAGTCTTTATTACCTCTCAGAAGGAAACAAGCCGGTGTAGTTAAGATACGGCACGTGCAGTCACACAGCCAAGCAAACGATCATTTTCAAATCACCGGTAATATAATGAGAGGTTATTATTAACCAAAAAGCTTTTATTATTTATTATTTATTTATTTAAACCTGTGTAAATACGATATGGCTTACGCAGTGTTTGCAAAAGGAATATTCCCTTGATTATTACAGTCTTCATTTTTCACCGCGCTGTCAAGACGGCGGAAAAATTCCCGAGATTCTGCTTTCTGTTTCTCGGTAGGGGATGACATCTGAAGGGACACTGTCATTATGCATATTGTGCCACAGTGAGCTTGAAACCACTCAGCCTCAGGCTAAGCAGCATGCAGAATACTTCCTGTCCTTGGAAGACATTTCATTTATCATTCTACTTCTTGTAATGGTGCTTTTGTTTTTGTTCTTTTATGTAGTGGTAAATAATCCTATTTGGTCTATTCTCAAAGCACAATGCTATTATTTTGGTAATCTTGAATATCAGGTATATACTGTATATTGAATAGGGATTATCCACATGAAAATGCAGCTGCTGTTGCATTCAGTATCTGTTTGTAGAAGAGTTAGAGCAGAGCGCCCTCAGATACTGTCGGATTTACCCAAATGGTTAATGGAATTTATTAGATCTGCTCTGATTAAAAAACTTTTTTTTTTTTTTTAGAATTAAGCTAGCTCTCCATATAAACAAACTTGATTTAGCCAGAGATGCATTTAATCCAGGCAATCCAGTAATGTGCACCAAAGTGTGAGTATCTTTTCAATACATCTAGGAGTGAAGCATGATGTTCATGATTTCCAGGGCTGAGTCAAAGCAATAAAGAAATGAAAATCTTGTTAATAATTTGTATAGATATCACATTCTGTAAGATGTCAGACAAGCTGATATCATTTTTACACAGAGAAACTTGTGTTAAACTAAGATCGAGTGTCAGAATGAATACAAATCTTAGACAAAGTAAACAAATAAGTACCTTATAAAGGTTTCCCAAGCATCCATAGCGTTGATGGCCAGCAAATTTAAAAGTTGAAAGAATTAAAATTTCATCAATGGTAGGTGGAAATTCTGAAAGGTCTGTAGTGATCACAAGATGAAATCACCAGAAGCATGCCAAGTCTTGAATATATAACGAAAATCCAAAATGGAAGAATTTAGATGATTTACTTGATGATTTACTTTATTTACTGCAAGATCTTGTATGAAAAAGAATGATTGTGAAACTAGGTCAGGCGTGGTGTTTAAAAAAAGTATATTTTAGTCACTTGTAGACTTTGCTGCTTCGAGTGAATGATGACCAGGTGGAGGAGATGTGACAAACAGCTTAGAAAAAGACCACATTATCCAGCAATCCATAATACCATTTGAAAGCCAACATCTATCGTGGCTGGATCGTGGCTGTTACAGAGTATGAACATTATACCTAGATTCCCTCAAATTAAAGCAACACCAAAGCAATTACGCACTTGCGTCCTGTCACTCACCACATTTTACAGCTACTTCATTGTCAAAATCTCTCTACATCAGCTCTCATAGCTACGCTTAATAGAAATTGTTTTTTTTTTAGTGCATACATTCTTCCATCCGTCCGATCATCCATCTATCCCCCTACTTCTATCCCTAAGCTCTGGATGGGAACTCCATAAAATAATTTCGATCCTCTTCTCATTATAGATATCTCTTTAATAACATGAAATGAATTAGGTCTCTCATCCGTGCCCTTTTCTGAAGCTTTCTCTGCAGAGGCGAAGCAAAGATAAGAGACCCGTGCTTTGATGCACAAGGCATCTCAGGCTGGTTTTCAAAATCCATTTTACAGACACAACAGCGACTGCAAATATGACCTTTGGCAAACCAGTATGACTGTTGGCTTCGAGAGCAAGTGCAGAGAGCAGTTCATTATGAGAAACAGTATGCAAGCACTGCATAAGCTTGTTTACATTTGGCTATCGGTTTTTTTTTTTCTTCTTTTTTTTTTTCTAAAGATCGGCAGGACCCGGGGTATTGAGGTTTAAAAAAAAAAAAAAGATGTATGTGAAATTATATTTTCCAGTTTCATTGCATTTAAATTGAATTGGAATGAGATTCTCCATGTGGATCTGCAGTCTGAATACGTAATCTTTATCCTCCTGCCGGTGTCACCACTTCATCCTGGTTTTCTTCACCACTAGGTAGACTAAGATGTGCACTAGGTGTGAATTGGTTTGTGCTATGTGCTAGTGTCCCTATTAGAATATTTTCTGTGCAATTATACTTGACCAGTATAAAACTAGACCCTAAGGTCACAATATGTATCTTAAATAATTTCAGAAGGAGGCTACATGCATACCTGTACTAAAGACACAAACCGTGTACTCCGGAGGCTGCCAACCCTGAGATGATGGCGAAGTGGAAGTTTATACATTTAAACCAAGTCATCTGGCAGCTGCTTTAATCTAAACCTATTTACAATTGAGCTGACTCAAAGACTTACGAAAAGTAGTCCAGAACGCTTGGAGGTACACTACCGGTCAAAAGTCTGGACACACCTTCTAATCTCATGGTCTTTCCTGATTTTTATTTCATTCTACACTGTAAAACAAGTGCTGAAGACGTCCAAAATACGCAATAACCTCCTTTGAATAGTTGATATTGAGATGTATCTGCTACTTATGCTCTGTAAATCCTTCATAACACCTCTAACCTAAGGTGCTGTTTATTAATTGGTGATTTCTGAGGCTGGTGACTCTAAATGAACTTCTCGTCTAAGGCAGAGGTACGTTTTGGTGTTGCTTTCCTGGAAGGACTTCATGAGAGCCAGGTTCATCATGGTGCTTCATGGGATTTTGCAAATGCACTCGACAACACTGTTCTTGCAAGAACTATTCCAAAACAGCTGACAGCCGATAGAAGAGACTGTTGTTATTGTTATTGTTGTTACTTAATTACCTAATTCCATGTGCTATTTCATAGTTTTAAATCTCCAGTATTGTTCTAGAATGTAGAATAAATAAATCACTAAACAAAAAACATTGAATTAGATGTCCAAACTTTTGAACGGTACTATATAAGTGAAGTTCAAGTGTACATCATCCATTTAAAAAAATATGGCTTATTGGTTAGAACTGTTATCTCTCACTTCCAGGGTTGGGGGTTCGAATCGAGGGTCTTTGTGTGCAAAGTTTGAATGTTCTCCCAGTGCCTGGTGGGTTTCCTCCCACAGTCTAAAGACATGTGTTGTAGACTGATTGGCGTTTCCAATTTGCCCATAGTGTGTGATTACTTGTGCCCCATGATGGGTTGACACCCCATTGTGAGTTCCCTCAGACAGGCTTCAGGACCCCTGTGACTCTACTCAGGATAAGCAGTAAAGATAGGGATTGGATCTTCTGATGTTCCTCAGTCTAGATGTGTGTATTCCCCAGGGAGCTCCATGATGATCATTCATCTCTATGCTTTGTGCTCTCTCTCTCTTTCTCTCTTTCTCTCTCTCTCTCTATCTCACACACACATCCATTTATTCATGTATTCAAAGCTTTAAAACTACAAGTTTAATAAATCACAACTCAATATTAGTGATATTAATAGGTCACATTACAGTTGTGTGATGATAAGAGAAAAAAGCAGCATTGCAAATGATGCCTCGGAGTGTAATAACGTGCTTGAGTGTCTCTTCTTTTTGCTGTTTTATCTCCTGTGGGGTAAAATCAGTCGAGTAGACCCTCACATCTTTAATCAGCAGTATTGATGAGAGGGGCCTCTGTGTGTGATGCTGTCCACTGGGACGCATGAAGCTCTGTACATGTGGCCATCCTGGCCTTTCACATCCTCATTAACGAAATGAAGTGTGCCGTTAGTACATGCTGCAAGCCTGAACTTAAACTTGTAAATTGCTTTTAATGAGCAGGTGGAAAAATTCATGGTGAGTGGAAGGACACCACCTTTTGTGATGGCATTGGATTTTTTTCACACTATCTCTCCCTCTTTCGCACTATTACACAATAATGTTATGATCAGTTTCTTAATTATCCAGGCTAAATATGGATGTTCACAGAACATGTATTTTACATGCTGCCTTTAAATGAATCTACTTTCCAAGCACATGATATTCCCATTCATTCATTTATTCATGCATGCTGGTCAGAGTGGAGCCAACCACATAAGGCAGGTGGAATTACCCTGCGTGAGGCAACACTCAGGGTCAATTTAGTGTAGGCAATCCTACTAGCAGCATGTATTTGGGAGGTTGGAGGAAGCCAGAAAACAGAGGGGAAACATGGGGAAATCATGCAAATGCCACAGACTACTTAATGCAGCTCAGGATCTTAGGATGCTACACACTGCACTACAATGCCACCCTTCACAACCATCAGCCATTGTCTAAGTAATGATCTTCACAATGTGTCGATTGGTCAGATGAAGGAGTTAAAGAGCTTTATGAAATTCACCAGTTTTTCTTTGGTCTCCAATATAGTCCTCGGAACGATTTTGAAAGCTTCGCAATCAGAGCGTTCGAGCAGGCTTGAGAGACATCTCAACTATCCACTTCCAAGAGCTTGATCCATTCCAGTATCAACCCCTCACAATGTCCTATACATTTAGGCATTTGGCAGATGCATTTAACCAGATCGACTTATGAAAGTGCTTAAGTTTCCGTCATTTCATAGGTCCTTACACTGGATTACTAGATTACTATGTACCATCAGTCAAACACTATTTGGAAGGAGGGTTTTTTTTTGGGGGGGGGGGGGGGGGCAGTCAGGATTAATCCAAGTATTGAAGAAAAGATATGTCTCGAGTCGCTGTTTAAAGTTTGCCAGAGACTCAGCTGTACGGACATCTACAGGAAGTTCATTCCATCATCTAGGTGGTGGAACAGAAAGGAGTCTTCCTCAATCTCTGAGAAATGGTGGGACCAGCCAAGAAGTGCTGGAGGAAGGGCGGGAACGTGGGAAAACTTAGAAAGGTTGAGGACGAGACGTGCAGCTGCATTCTGGATCAGCTATAGAAGACAAATGCTGGACAGAGGCAGGCTTGCCATGAGTGAGTTGCAGTAGCCCATCTTGAAATAACTAGGGACTAGTTACTCGCACCTGAGTAGTCTGTGAAGAAAGAAATGGGTAAATTCTTCTGATGTTGTAAAGAAGAAATCGACAAGCGTGAGTAAGGTTAGTAATGTGTGGGGAAAATGACAGTTGATTGTCCAGAGTTACTCCAAGATTGCAAGCAGTGACTGACTGAAGGAGTGATCCGATTGTTGTCCAGGGAGATCATAAGGTCTTGACAGTGGGAAAATCAGCAGGGATGAACAGCAGTTCCATTTTACTGAGATTGGGCTTCAGCTGATGAGCTGTCATCCAGGATGAGATGTCTGCCAGACATGCTGAGATCTGGTTGGAACCTGAGTGTCTAAGAGAGGAAAGGAGAGAAAGAGTTGTGTGTCATTAGCTAACAATGGTATGAAAAGCCATGCAATGACAGGACCTTACTAAGAGACTGGGTATAGAGGGAGAACAGGAGAGAACCAAGTATCGAGCCCTGTAGGACACCAGTAGAGAGTTTGCATTGGGCAGACATGAATCCCCTCCATGTCACCTCATACGACTTATCTTCCAGGTAGGAAGCAAACCAGTGCCATGCCGTGCCACAGATTCCAAGGCTTGAAAGAATAGATTAGAGAATCTTGTGAGCTGAGAGGTCCAGAGGGTGAAGTCATCAAATCTGCTTAGACCATCTGGGGTTTCCTCAAGAGTATCATTACTTTAGTTCAACCTGCATTATCTTTTTGAATTTTTCATCGTATGAAAGCCTTATTTGTTTAAAAAAAACTAATTAAATCTATTGTTCTTTGTTTATTATAGCCAGTCTGTTGCTGCAGCTGGTTCTGAGCATGGAGAATAAAGAGAATGAAAGTGAAAGGAGAGAAATTACCTTTTTGAGGGGAGGGGTAAATACTCAAATGGCTGAAAAAGTGTCAAAAAAGACGGACATTATTATTACATCTGACCACTTTTAGCATGTGTGAAAATGATTCTTCATGCTCTCAAAACCACCTTTTCACAATTTGTATGGAATTGTGCCCATGCCATCAAGAAAGAAAAGCTGCACTGTGTAACAACGCGGCTCCCGCGAGAGGCAGAACCATGCAAGAATACTCGTCACTGTTCCGAACGGGCAGTTCCGCAGGCTGCTATCCCGCAGAGTTCTGAATAGGCAGAGGCGCGGCTACTCAGGTGCGGGGTTGCTAGGTAACGCAACCCCGCACCTGAGCAAGGCAATCAGCCTGGACACGGCAGCATGTCTAATTAAGGGTCCTGATACCTCCGCACTTCATGTGATCATTGACGTAGTAAGTATCAGGGCCGAAGAACAAAAGACAAAGTAGGTAAGACAAAGGTAAAAGACCCAGCCTCAGTCTTCCGAAGACGCCGGCGAGCAAGAAAGAAAGAGAGATAAAGCGGCACGCCCCAGTCCATCAATTTATATTTATGTTTCCAGAGCCCCGTCTGGTCCCACGCAGACGGCGGAGCTCTGTTGATGTTGTGTTTTCAGTTTTTCTTTCATTTCCTTTTTAGTTCCTAATTAATAATCCCATGCTATCTCCAAACAGGAAAGTCTTCCCATGCGTGTCATAAGCATTCTCACAGCCTCCTATTTTGTTGACCCCCTGCGTTAGGGCTCTAAATACATATTATTATATCTCGTGGTACGGCTCTCCATTCCGCACCTCGTAACACACTGATGTGATAACCTGGTCATTCAGTACATCCAGGTCATCAGCTGACTTCATTTTATTGCCACATAATGTTTCTGAGTCTAGATCTGAACAACTGCTTCCAGAGACTTATATGCATGATGAGTACATTGTTTAATGAAATTTCCTTCTTACCCTAATGTGCCCATCGCTCTGGAAAAGGGTCAGTCTGGAATAATCAAAGCACATGACTGTTTTCCATTGCTCCAAAGTACAATGTTTATTTTCTCTAGCAAACTAAGGCCTTTTTTTTTTACTTATAAGTTTTACTAACAAGTGGTTTTATTATGTCTACATGGCTGTTTAGTCCCAATTCTGAGTTCTCAGCACATTGTATGAGAGTGTGGAAGTGCTCTTACTTTCAATATTAAACATGATACTGCTATTTTTTACGAGTCAACTTTAGCAAGAGTTTTAGTGCACTCCATTCATGATTTTTTATTTTTTCTCACCACATTTCTTCCACAAAATTGGCGGTTCAGCATTATCCTTCCAGGTTTGAATAATGCATTGGACAGTTCTTAAACCAATTCTAGTCATTTCAGCAATTTCCTTACTTGTTTCCTTTGCTTGATGGAGGCCAATGATTTGACCCTACTGAAGCAGCAAGGATAGTTGGAAGAATCAAAAAATGGAGATCAGTTAGAATGCAGAAGGAGAGGGGGAATAATTGAGGGATAAAACAATGGAGATGTGGCCTGAGGAAAATAAGATGGGGGGAAAACAAAGAATGGAAAATAAAGACTAGGAGAATGTTACATATGAATATAGTGGATATGGCTTGATAAATTTAAAGGAATAAAAAGTGAGATACACATGGATAAAGGAAGAGATTGAGTAAATAAGATGGGCAGAGAGATCGATGCAGAAAAAAGAACAAGTATAATGTGTGGGGAAAATGGAAAAATAAAAACAGAAAAGACAACGGCAACATAGAGAGATGAGAGATAAGATGGGGAGAGGGATGAATGGATAGATGAAGTGTTAACAAGAGACAGGAATAGACAGAGGGCATAATGGAAAGATGGAGAAAGGGAATAAGGAATAAATAGGAAATGGAAAGAGCGAAGGAAGAAAAAGTCTGAATGTCATCATGGTAGAAGGGTAAAATTAAATAATGCGCTGTCATGTGGTTACATTACGAATGCTCCAACCCTAGCCCACACCATTCGCATAGTCTGTCAGTCAAAGCTTCAGCTATTGACATGATGAAGTCAGAATACGCAGGAATGGGATCACTGTAGCACTAATTCATAGACCTGAACGCCGAGTGATAAATCACATTAAGAGCACATTAAGTGAATGATGGCGACCACTTACTGATCTAACGCAGTCCATTCAGTAGTGAAAGCTCTGCATGAATGATGTCACGGGTTTTATTTCCCTCATCACATCCCATCTCAGCACAAGTTTACGATATTTGCTTCAACCCCTCCTCCCCCCTTTCTTTCCTCTATCTCTTTTATTCTCTCCGTACCACGACGTACATCTTAGATGAGCTTGTTCAGATTGATGACAGCAAATCCAGCAGATGGAAGAAATGATTGAATCCTGAACTCTGGCTGAAAATGAAAATATTTGCTTGCACTGCAATGGCCCATGAGGGACTTGGGAGAAGTGGAATGAAATGTTTCTTTTCCCACAAGTCCCTTCTGTTACAGCAGGGTCTCATAATCTGAGTCGTGGCTTCGGGGCCACTTGCCGGAGACTCTGAGACCCAGGAAAAGCAGGTTGGATTTAGTGAGATCACAGGCCGCGATATTAACAGCTTGCTCAGGAGCAAGGAAGGGAAGAAGAAAGAATGAGGAGTGATAATAAGACCCTATCTATCAGCCTTTCTCATCTTTTTCCATCACTGTCAGACCTGAATGCTCTACTCATTCTTTCACCATCATACCGCACCTGCTCTCACCATCTGTCTGTTGCTATCAGGATTTCTATTGCACGCTGTATTTTTCTGTGTCACACAGCCCCTTACGTCCTCTTTCCCTTCATTTTTCCTCGCTTCGTCTGGCTTTGGCAATCGCCACCTCTTTTTTCCAAACTTCCTTCCCTATTTTCTTGCCTGTCCGATCGCTGATTCTGTTCAGCAACCATTACTATCTGCTTTCACCAGATTCAGCTTTTAGAAGACACACCAGCATTTTATACCTATACCTATACTGACCACTGTAATAGCAACACCTGTACAACTGGTTGTTTGTGCAGTTGTCCAGACAACACTGTGCATAAAAGTATGCAGGTCCAGGTTTTTACCAAACATTATTAAGGGGAAAACTGTGATCTTTGTTGCATGATTATTGCTCTCAGATGGGCTGATCAGAGCATTTCAAAAGTGGTGGCTGATCACCAAGGATTTTCACATACAAGCAGTCTCTAGGGACTATACCTAATGGTTAAAAAAAAAAAAAACTCCAGTGAGCAGGGGAGAATGAACAGACTGATCATTTTAATTTAAATAACTAAATATTCACACTTTACCACCATGGTGAGAAGAAAAGCGTCTCAGAATTACAGTATAAAAACAGGTTCCACTCGTGTCCACCAAGAACAGGAATCGGATTCTATGAATACACCTTCATCAAAATTTTCCAATATTCAACTTCCCAGTTCCAATTAAGGTTTTACCTTTGTGGCTAATTACAGATATTAACAATAATCTAATTATAGACAGGTCATATTGCTGGGTCTCTGACCAGAATGAAAAGACGTATAAATCAGGCACACCAAAAAGAAATAAAATAAATAGGTAAAACGATTATTAAGAGAATGTCTTATTAAGAGAATTAATTTCTTATAACAGCATTAAATCTCATGTTAGAATACTATTTTATTTTACGAGGTGGTATAAAAAAAATGATTAGCTCTGTTTACAAGAAAGTACTTTATTACTTATTAATACTTTATTATTAACTGGCGTGTAGGGTGGGTGCGGAAGTTCTCAGCCGATCATCATGCACAAGTTGCCGAATGGTTTCAACATTTTAGGCTGTTGAACTCATTGAAGGTCTTCCTGATCTGACATCATCTTCAAGTAATTTTCTTCCAGTCTTGAAACGCACATGCTCAAAACACCTCGGACGACTCATTGCAGCATCGCCACTAAATTGCCAAATCATGTCAAACGCCTCTGTGGCAGATTTTCCCAGTTTCATGCAGAATTTCATGTTTGCTCCTTGTTCTAGCTTGCTGTCCATGATGAAATTGCAGACAGGGGAATGCATGTGGTCAGAATAGCACCAGTTGCACAGTGTACACAGAACACTGTCTTTTGGCACACTGACTTATGAAGGTTGGGTCTCCGTGTGACTGTGCGTGCAGCCTTGTGCTGCCATCTGTTGGCGAGTTACAAAACTAGACAGGAAACTTTTTGATACCATCTCATTTTTTTATCACTATACATTGCATTACGTCTGTAAAATTCATGATCAACATCCCAAACATACCATGATGTTGAAATTCATGATCAACATCGAAAAGATAGCAAGCAGTCTAACTGTTAGCTAGCTAACTCGTCTTTGTTCAGTTGGGTTAAATTGCTAACATTTGGAATGCCAGCTACCTATGATGTGTTGAGACTGTGGCATTGTCCAGATGTAGTTTTTAAAAATAAAACTCTGAACACCCTGAAGTTTGTTGTCATTCTAAATGGTTTCATGCTAAATCTTATCTAGCTTGCTTAACACAAATCCAGTATTACGACTTCTTTGGCTAAGACTACCCATTAATTAAATATTTTCCTGCCTCAGCTAGACAATATTTACACTATACTGCTAAAAGTATTTGCTCACCTGCCTTCACATGCATACAAACTTCAGTAACATCCAATTCTTTTATCCATAGGGTAACATCATGATGTTGTCTAAAATGTTTGGGTATGCTAAAGCATTAAGAGTTCCTTTCACTGGAAGTAAGGGGTTGAGCCAAACTCCTGAAAAACAACCCCACACCATTTCCAACATGACTGCACTCAAGTGCATAAAACAAGGTCCATAAAGACCTTGGATGAGCGAGTTTGGTGTGGAAGAACTTGACTGGCCTGCTCAGAGTCCTGACCTCAATCCGATAGAACAGCTTTGGGATTGAATTAGAGCGGAGACTGCGAGCCAGGCCTTCTCGTCCAACATTAGTGTCTGACCTCAAAAATGTTCTTTTAGAAGAATGGTGAAAATTACCATAAATACACTCCTAAACCTTTTGGAAATCCCTGCCAGAAGAGTTGAAGCTGTTATAGCTGTAAAGGGTGGACCAACATCATATTAAACCCTATGGATTAAGAATTGTTTGTTACTCAAGTTTGTGAATGTGAAGGCGAATACTTTTGGCAATATACTGTAGTGTATATTATGTAACATTCTGTTAGCTAGTTCAGCTCAGTCTGAGATAGGTATCATATGATTTGTTTGTCTTTCCCATGTTGCCACCATTATTCTTTATTTGTTAAAGTAATTTAACATTTTACATGGTTTATGCTTCCTCCAAAGGTTTCACAGCCAGCATCTGTTTAAAGTCTTTACTGATCCCAAGTTAACAAAGTGACTCCAGCTGTCTGTTGCCAGAAGCGTGACCTTCTTAGTGAGAGTTATAAAGCATAGGCGGGGTTTGGGATTTTTCATAACACACGGAGAGCGAACGAAATGAGAAACACGTCCTTGGAAATAATGAAAGGCTGTCTAATAATGCAGATTTCGAATGATCATTAAGAGACAAAGTTAATGGTTGCAAGGAAGGAGGACGTACAGAATGCGTGTGTCTCTTTCTGAAGTTCTCTGTCTAGTTCAGAGAATTTTAGTGAACATGAATTTGGTGGAATTATTGTTGCTGTGTGGTGGCATGATTGAGTCACCAGACTACACTGATTTGACTTTTCTGAAGGCAGGCACAAATGTAGTGACATACACCGCAGACTAATTGCCTAGAGATACAACAGCTGTGTTTCATACACTCACAGAAATAAAACACATGCGTGCGCGCACACACACACACACACACACACACAAACACACAAAGGCATTTCGTCATATTTTTTTAATACAATTTAATGACCTGGAAATGTAACGCAAGTTCACTGTGTCTGTGGTCCAAGAACTGATTTTGAAAGTAGAAACCTGACGTATTTGTAAATAATAATAATAATAATAATAATAATAATCACGTAGATTAGCACTAGATTTTGCATAAGCCTTGAGTAAATAGAATAAAGTTCATGTATCATTTGTAAAGTTGTACTCTAAAGTAATTTGTATTAATTTTCAATTATGTCAGTTATACTGATCAGCCATAACATTAACACATTAATATTATTAAATTTACCACAGTAAAATTACTTTGGTAGACTGGTGACAGGATCATGAGGACCCAAGGCTCACTGATGCCCATGGGACCAAAGACCAGCCTGACTGTTCTGATCCCACAGAAGAGCTAATGCAGAACAAATCACTAAAAAAGTCAGTGCTGGGAACAATAGAAAGGCACGAGAACACCAAGTGCATCACAGCCCACCACGCACCCCGAAGGTCTTATGGGGTCATGCCCCTCGGGGCCAGAGCTGCCCATGTGGCATACAGGGAACCTACACAAATATTGGGCATAATGTTTTGCATTTAAATGTTACGGTTGATAGGTGTACTTGTCATTTCCATCGCTTCCATCCTAATGTGTGATGTCTTTGTGGTTTTCCATACAGGTCAAAGTCCGTACCTGATATTCACCAACCGACATGAGATCCGGCGGATCGGCCTGGTCAGGAGAGACTACACGCAGGTGGCCATCACCCTGAAAAACGCTGTGGCATTGGATGTGGACGTCACCACAAACAAGATGTACTGGTGTGATCTTTTCCATCGCAAGATCTTCAGGTACTCCATGTACAGAATACGATAAATTGGGTCTGCTTAAAATTCCACCGCAATA
This sequence comes from Clarias macrocephalus, assembly GCA_011419295.1. Lineage (NCBI taxonomy): Eukaryota > Metazoa > Chordata > Actinopteri > Siluriformes > Clariidae > Clarias > Clarias macrocephalus. The sequence goes on along the minus strand of JAAGKR010008835.1, from coordinate 1,558 downwards.
AGCAAGTTTTGAGAAAGCAGAAGTCGTTTAGAGGTATTAAGCCGTATCTCTAACATGTTGGCTTTCACATATGTTCACTGTTGGGTGTCTGCTGATGAACATCTTGATGGCTGACTGATGCAAACGATGCTGTAATTGCTTGTAATTAAGTTTAATCACCATGCTAAGCCTAAAGCAGGACATTTGGCTGCTGATTGCCGAGGCTGAAGTCTCTTCACATCATGTACATAACGACCTGGTATATGGTAATTGGCTAGAATTTGGAGTGTGTAGTAAGCATCCATGCTCTCTCATTCTCTCGGTCGTTCCTTGCCACCCTCATCTCCGTGTCTTTCCTCCCACTCAGCTGGATGTCCTAATTAGTGGGGTTCTGTTGAATAATATTCAGCAGCTTTGGAATAGCTCGGTGTGTTTTTGTATATGGATAAAAGTAAAGTTCTGCCATTCTTGTTTTCAGTAATAAAAATGCCACAATGTAACTTTTGAAGTATGAACTGTAAGAAGTGTCAAATATGTATTATTAGGTGACGTAGCTGGCATTTTTACATAATAATTGCACTGTAGGACTGTGGGAGGTATTAAAAAAATAAAAAGCTGTATGTAGCTTATAAGTTGCCACAGAACTATTTTGAAAATCACTTCTGTATAAAATTTGTTTAAAATATTTTAAAAGTGGAATTGAATTGAGTATGTTCATTAGTGCATACTCAAAATTATTTAATCTATAGAAAGAAGACAGATAATATTACGTTTGACAGATGGTACAGCGTAAGTAGACCATGGTAGTCTACAGGTAAGCTCTCATTGGCTTACCTCTTTGAGAGATAGGTCTAAATAGGTCTAAGCATTGAATGACGCCTGTGCAGATGGTACGATCAGGTAAATTCCTAGAACAACAAGGAATGTTCCTTAAAGAGAATAGACTCTAGATAAATTTCCAAATTTGGTAGATGTAACTTTGAAAATCCTGGATTTAACCTTAAATTTGTACTGCAAGCTTATCTACAGAGCATCCAGTTCTCCTACCCTGCATAGGCCCATAAGCAGGGCCCTAAAGAGCCTTTAGTAGACATCATCCATTGGGATTTTTGAGAGGTCAGCGATCAAACAGTCGAACTTAGGGTCTTTTCTCCCACATTGGGGCCAAAGAGAGGTCTAAGTCCAAGTGTCCAAGTTGCTAAATTCTGTGCATTTATTGGTTGGGTTAGAAACGTGTTTAGAGGACGATGAGGCCAGTTGCGGGCCAATTGATCCCGTTCAAGCATTTGGCCGAGCTCGACTAGGAAAAAACACAATGGGCAACTTGTTGGTTTAGCCCTACCGTTTTATCCAGGCTTGGTACCGGCACTGCACTCCAGTGACTTTGGTTTGTGCAGTGGGTGGGAACTGAACCCAGTGACAAACTAATGTACCAAATGCTAGAAAGAGAAAGTCACTCAGTCATTCTAGTAATATGTGGCCAGGATTGACAAGGTGGTCAGATGATGGAAGATGTGAAATACTCTGTGCGGACAGTGCTGAGGAAGAAACCAGTCTGGTAGGGTGGAATCGCAAGGGA
>JAAGKR010008834.1:0-29261 GCA_011419295.1 Clarias macrocephalus | reverse complement strand
ATATGCACCCAATGCTCATCAATACTTGTTGGAACCAAAGGCCAGGTTGTCTGGTCCAAGCCTATAGAAATGCCAATGCAGCACAAATTGCTAAAAAAATAATAATAATAAAGTTAATCCTAGCTAGTCAATGGTATCAGAACACCCTATGCATCTCAGCCTGTCACATATGAAGTTTGGCAGACAGAGTTTAGGGCTTTTTGATCTGACCTCCAAATACTAAAGATCACAATCTGAACGAGCATCCATGCAATGCAAGTTTGATCCATTGAGGTTCCAGCCCACAACCCACAGTACCCAAAGGAACCATTGCTATCGTCCCAGTGCCAGACAACACAGCACACCCCAGGAGATCTTGTGGAATCATCCCTTTAAGGACCAGAAACAAACCTACACAATATCCGGCTTAATGTTTTGCATTTTACAGTAATGTTATGGATGATTGGATATAATCATCAAGTATATATTTTCTCTACAGACCATAATGTGTCAAGACGCTGTTCAGGTGGTCAAATCATCCTATACTGAATGTCTGCGGGAGATCCTGGGGCAACAAGACGGTGCTCTTCACCACAGCCATCAAAACACCAAATAAGGAAATTTCTTTTGAAAGAAGCATGCTTTCCTCTAGGACACCTTGCAGAAAAGAGACTTCAATAATCCATGGCATGGCATATTGTATCTGGGTGTATTGTATTGTATTATTAATTAATGAGTCCAGTCCAGTCTAATATTATTAGATTATGGTTTCCTTTACCGCCAACATTTAATATTCCAAGCTGTTTTTTGCAATAGTTAACTATTACCAACCATTAATAACAGCCAGTAGCCAATTGACCTGCACGTCATGGACGAGGTGTCTGTGTATTTGTGAGTGGAGACAGAGACTGATGGGACCACATTCATGGGACAGAGGGAGAGAATTACACCTCTTCATTAGTTCTTTTTAACCAAACTCATAAGGGTTGATAAATGATGCCTCGGTCTACGGGCGCCTTGTGATAGCCGACGAGTATAAACAAAGCCAAAGAGCCTGTATCAAATGTAAAAGGCGGTGAAGAGACATTCAAAATGGCCGTCATCCAGTTGGAGCATTAGGACGCGGAGGAATGCTTTATTACTTAACGCTGCACAAAGACAAGTGGAGCAGAGAAGAGAGGTGAAGACTGATGAATGAATGTGGGGTAAATGAGTACGGTCTGAATTTTCTATCATACGTTTGATATGCTGCCATGTCACTATGTGTCATTCATTCACTTTGTACCCAATTTCTGTAAATCTGTTTAAAGCAATAATGACTGCAAGCTGATAGTCAACAATTAGCATTACAATATTTTACACAATTAACCCTCATGCATTATTAGAAACAATAGTTCTTATGATCTTACTAATATAGTGCTGGTTAAAGTAATAAATGACCTGGTCTTTAATCAGGGCTGTTCTTTGCTGACACCACTGCAACTTTTATATATCTGGCAATATTCCTCCCAAAAGAATATAAATTTTAGTTGGTGTTAAAGGAAACGGCTCAGGTATGATTCAGGTCATAAATGTTAATTGTGATCTGGCTTTGGTATATACGGTATAAAAGTCAAATTTAGTACATAGTTCACAAGACTCTGTTGTAAGCTGTTTATTTCCCTATATATGCTACCTCTGGAAACAAGTCATCTAAAAACGTTAATTTATAATTGAAGAACCAAAAGACTGATTGTGACATGTGCAAAAGTCTGGAACTATGCCTTTATTTCTGAGATATTCTTGGGCCCTTTATATACTGTAGATGTTCAAAATCTGTCCACAAAGTTTCAGTGAAGTTCAATTCATGGGGATTTAGGAAGCTTTCTAACTTGCGAGTGAATGCATTGAAATTTACTTAGATTATATTTGCTTTTTTTTTTCTTTTCAAATGCTGCTTTTCTTCGTAACTCCAGGGTCTGCGTTTGATTCCCACCTTGGAAATGTACACTAAAAAGTTTAATTAATCATATAATCAATCAAATTGCATGGGATTGTTTTGACTAAGAAAAAAAGAACTCATCCGATTTAGGATTAAGAATGTGGCATGCAGAAAGAAGTAGACACGGCAGTCATTTTACTTTTTTTTTTTTTAAATGCCTAAAAATGGTACATAACTCTTCAAGTATTAACCTTATATTAAGCAGCATACAGAAATATAAATATAAAAATGCATACATTGACTATGCATTTCTTTGTTTGAAAAAGAACCTGTTCCTCACTAGGTGGCACGGTGGCGTTGTGGTTAAGCGCTGTGGCCTTGCACCAGCAGGGTTGGGGTTAGATTCTCACCTTGGGTTGTAAACCTGTAGTGTGTGAATGAGTGTGTGGATGCGTGTGTGTTCTACGATGGATTGGCAGTGGTCCAGGGTGTATCCCGCCTTGTGCCACAAGTCTCCTAGGATAGGCTACAGGTTCCTTCCTGTACTGGATAAGAACTACAGAAAATGAATGGATGAGTGAATATTCATCACTTTCAAACAACATGAGCATGTCCGGTTTCTCGCAGAGGTTGGACATGACCACTTGGTTTATTCGTTGTATTATTACCACTTAATTTACATACATTTCTTTACCTGACTTTTTAGACCATGACACATTCCATATCTAAGAAGTGATATTAAAAACGTTATTTAACACCATATTTCAAGCGCTGTGTGTTTATCTTGCCTTTGTGATACTGAACAGTATAGGAGGCGTTCTGTTTTTTTTCCCCCCTTCTTATAGTTTTAAACTTTTAAATAGCATTCAGTGACATTTATTTTTAAAAAGATTAAATAAATGTGTGTAGCCAGGAACTGCCATGTTAAATACAATAAAGTTTCTACAAGTTTATTAACGTGCTACTGCAGGTGCTATAATTCCACAGAGCTGTGATATTCCATTATGCTATACTTAAACATTTTACTGCATCCTCTGCTTAACAGCTTTGTCTCTGATGAAAGCATGGTTGCAAACATAGCACCCATGTGACCTAAAAGATAATGTGTGCAAAACATAACCCGATATTGAGGAACAATTTCAATCTGACTAATAAGCAGAATACACTTTTCTAAATCAGTTTCATCACATCAAATATACAGAATGTCATACATAAGTATGGTTTGCTTGCCACTATGCTGAGGGTCCAGTTAAATAATACCTCATGTATTTGGAACTCCAAGGCAAGGTGTGGGCCAATATGAACAAACCAACACTATAACAGATGCCATACATACATACAGTATATTAATATTTATATATGATACTGTATATAAATACTATATATTTATGTATATAAATGTTTAAGAAACATCTCAAAATACACTTCAATTGTGCCATAGTAACAAACAGGAAGAGGTGCAGTTAGTCGGATTAGAATAACAGATGCTGATGCTAAAGGGAACTATGGTAAAACTTTATCATAGACATTGACCATATATGGCTAATTTTCTTTTTCAAAGTTTCTTATTCTTGTTTGAGATGAATGTCAAATGTGTGTATGAAAACCGCTACATATTATAATAATTATAATAATTATTAAATGAGCGTGGATATGCGTGTGTGTGTGTGTGTGTGTGTGTGTGTGTGTGTGTGTGTGTGTGTGTGTGTGTGTGTGTGTGTGTGTGTGTGTGTGTGTGTGTGTGTGTGTGTGTGTGTGTGTGTGTTCAAACTCTATGTTGAATAGTGAAGGGGACGCCTTCACGGTTTGGGCCTGTAGTGTCTGCAATATTATTTTAGCTCCAGGCTTTTGCTGTTATTTTTAAAATTAGGCGTCCGACAGTGAAACACACACACACACACACACACACACACACACACACACACACACACAGCTTTATATAGAGCCTAATCACAGAGGAATGTATGCTGCTACACTTTTTCACTAAGTATACATCGCAATGATATTTCATGCAGGAATAAATCAGAGCAATTAGTCATGGTCAGTCTCACTTATACGTATTCTCTCTCGCACGTGCGCTCAATCTCAATCCATTTTTAAACTGTGCTGACCTTCTGTGCTAACATTCAGTTTTCTCTCTCTCTCTCTCTTTCACTCGCTGAATATGACAGTGTGGCATTGGCAAGCTCGTTTCACCCTTGACCTCGTTCTAAGCACAAAACTTGGCTTAAAAACATGCTGGCATTTCATCAGCAAGGCTATTCTGCTTCACTTCCTGTAAAGGTGAATAAAAGGCATTAAAGAGACTTTTTTTTTTCATATGAATATGAAAATAGTATTGACTAAAAATCTAGAATCAGCCATTAGCAACCAACTTTTACTTTCATAATAATCTCCTTACCTGTTACATTACAGTTACATTACAGATGACACATAAGGAAAAGAGACAGACAGAAGGAAAGAATTACTATGAGGAAGAAAAGCAAAATAAATATAGAAAGAAAGAAGTTGAAAGAAGAAAAATACAGTAAGAAAACAAAGGCTAAGACAGAAAGATGAAAGAAAAAAGTGTAAGAAGAAAAGCAAAATAAGAAAGAAAGAAAGAAAGAAAGAAAGAAAGTAAAAAATCAAATAGAAAGCAAAAAAATCTAAAAATTTTTTTAAAGAACTTGAGAGAAAGAAATAAAGAAAAATTAAACATACTGTAGTAAGAAGGAAAGAAAAAGAAATATAAAAATAGAAAGAAACGTGACATAAAAAGAACATAATAAGAAGAAAGAAAGAAAGAAAGAAAGAAAGAAAGAAAGAAAGAAAGAAAGAAAGAAAGGAAAAAGAACAACTATTAATAAAGTAAAATAGACGCATGGAGGGAATGAAAGAAAAACAAAAGAGAAGGAAGAAAAGCATAATATAACAGTAGAAAGAAACCTGACAGTGTGAAAGAAAGAAAGAAAGAAAGAAAGAAAGAAAGAAAGAAAGAAAGAAAGCAAGAAAGAAAGAAAGAAAGAAATGGAGGAAAGACATATAAAAGAATAAGAGAACATAAATCGAAGAAAGAAAGAAAGAAAGGAAGAAAGAAAGAAAGAAAGAAAGAAAGAAAGAAAGAAAGAAAGAAAGAAAGAAAAAAGAAAGAAAAAAGAAAAGCATAAATGAAAATAAATCAAGAAAAAGAGGGAGAAATAAAAAGAAAGTGATATAAAATGATGAAGTGTAAGAAGAAGAGATGAGTGTGGATGAGTTGAAGCAAAGCTGTTCACTGTCAGTGTAAAAAAAAATGAGGCATGAAGTGTACAGGAAGCAGACAGAGAAGAGTCATTAACACCACTCACATTAGCATGCACTACTGATCCTGCACTGCTTCACACACTGCTCACCGTGTAGTGCTGAAAGTGATGATGTGGATAAGAAGATGAAAAGGGGAGGGGGGGGTAATATTCCAATGACATCATAATGAGGTGTTCCATTCATTTTGATGACATTATCATCTCATTCTGTATTTGATTATTCACTAAAACAGTAGCTGGTGGAAATTACACACACACACACACACACACACACACACACACACATACACACACACACACACACACACACACACACAATCCCATTTTATTTTGGCTGCTTGTCTAAGTGTGAGTAAAGTCTGGGCACTTTTCATGTGGATCTGATGCTGTTTCTGGCACACACACACACACACACACACACACACACACACACACACACACACACACACACACACACACAGACGATAAATACAGTCTGGGATTGGCTATATCCTCTACTCAACTAGTGCTTCCTTTCTGGAGGCCGACTGAAAACCAGAGCCTGTGAGTGACAGATCCAAACACACACGCACACACACTTTCTAAAGCAAACATGCAGGCAGTTGCCCTCTCTCTCTCTCTCTCTCTCTCTCTCTCTCTGACACTGATATTCAATTTAGTTCGGTGAGTGTAATTGACATTATCATGTGTTGAGTCAGAAACCAAAGAAACAAAATTTAAAAAGGAATTAAAATAAAAAACACTTAAATATAAATTAGGTGACAGAAACGACTTCTTACATTGGCAGGGCTCTAGTGCCAGGCTGTCCTGGCAACTCTTCTGTATTCACATTTGGCTGATACATGTTTAGTGAGGAACTGATACTGAAATTGTGCACCTCTTTTTTTCAGACCTCAGATGTAACTACATACTTGACTGCAACTCTAAATGTTGTGTGTAAAGTGTGTATGTGGGGCGGAGTTTGCTAAAAAAAAAAAAAAAAAAAAAAGTGACCTGTTCCTGTTCCACACAATTCTGAACTTGAACTTCAACCCTGAGTCTCAACCTGAATCACCCATAATATCATGACCTGCCTTTTGTGTCTTGTGTCATTAAAAGGATAGTTTGTGTTCTTCAAGTCTGTTTTAAATCAAAATTGAGGTACATACAAGTGCATTACAATAGGTCATTAGAAACACACCATGGATGAAGTTTGTCACCCGGAATGCAAGTAAAATATATGTAATTGCAGCAAAATTCCACAACCCAAAGATCAGCTGAGACTCCAATGAAGCTTCTGCAGTCCAAATGAGTCTCCAAAATCGAGTTGGCGTCTAGCAAATTACACTGTATTTTATTTATTTTTATTTTTTTTGTCAGATCATGCAAATATTGTTTTAATTTTGCCCAATCATATAACATTTGCTAATTCAGTTTTGCAGGTGTTGTTTGCTTCTGCTGCCATGTCAATTTCCTTTACAGAACTTGTAATGTGTGTAATTTCAGCATCGTGGACGTTCCTATTCATTTTTACCTAGTATAATCAATATTACCGCTTTTGTAAACATTTTGTGACTTCTTATTGAATATAAAAAAATTCTTGAATTTAACAGGCTAGCTAAACTAGCAGATTACTTCAGCTTGTAAAAATAAATATAGATATTCTTTCCCACTCTTATCCTTATGCTTAGTGCTATGGAGTGATAACTCCATAAAGTAACTTTTCAGATATTTCTTATTTTTTGGACTACCAATTATCAGTTGTAGTTTAGTGCCACCAATTACCATGACATTAGTATTGTTTACCCATGCTAACCATGTTTTCACTTATTATTAATTATACTGAATTACCATTATAAACTGAAGTACTGCTTTAACAGGGAAGTTCAAAACAAACCTCCAATTACTGCTGTCATTTAAACTCTTTCTCTCTCTCTCTCTGCTTTTCATCATATCAGTTTTTCCCCGGAACTTCACCTCACTGTAAAGTTCGACACGGTGCAGCCCGACCACCCAAACCTCGGGTGTTAATACAGCCGTGAATTTGTTTACACTGCCCTTAACAATCCTCTTCTACAGACGCCATATTGTTCATGTTTAAGAGCTCGGCCGGAGCGATGAGCAGTCGCCTCCACAATGCCTCTCTCTGTTCCGGAAAGACCCTTAAAAGACGCCCGGTGTGCAAAGGTTGCCGGGATCTTGTTACAGGTCAGCGCCAGGGAAACGCAAACGCCCGGCACCCTCGAGCGATCCTCGCTGCTGTGAAGGCCTGACATCACTCTGAAAACACTCATAAAACAGACACACAGACCAGACAGAGATCTGCTCCACAATGAGCACTTATTCTGCACTCTGTGCATCACTTTAACCTCTGTGTTTATGAGAGACCGTTTTAAAGGTCCTCATGAAATGTAATTGAAACTTATTACAGGCTGGATGTGGGTGGTGCTTCATTTTTAGCATTTTTTTTAGAATGTGTGTGTGTGTGTGTGTGTGTGTGTGTGTGTGTGTGTGTGTGTGTGTGTGTGTGTGTGTGTGTGTGTGTTTTGGCAAGTGCTCTGCTGCTATTCAGACAAGATCGTCTTTCCTACATTGCTGAACATGCAGGCTTTTGTCGGGGCTGCGATGACTGATTGTTTGATTGACTGACCGAATAATAAATAAACATGTAAAAACAGAAATAGTAACTCTATGAAAAAACTCAAACGTAGCAGGGTGTGCTGTTATAGGAAAGTAATCTACTGTTATTGCTGCAACCTTTATTTCCTTCTACATACAGTAACAGACCATCCAAAAGCGTTTTATTTTTTCGTACAGAATTTTCCCATGTTTTTGTTCTCTGTCCACCTTTTTTATCGATTTCTAGTTATAGTTACGCATATTACACTTACCATGCTAAGATAATGTGTTATATCCCATGATTCAAATTCCTATGTCAGCTCTTGCTATTGAAACCATGAAGTATTAGAATGAGTACAGTAATACAAGAGGCTGGACTTCCTGCAAACTACCTGCTTGGACCACTTGCTTTACATTTGAAATTCTGGCCTCCCAGGAACTCCTTTAATGGCCCAAACGTGTGGAAACGGCTTGAAGCTGGGTCAGGACTGTATGGGGAATATGGCAATGACTCGCACTCAGATCCTGTAATGTGCAAGTGATGCTTGTGGGAACTGTACACACAATTATTCACCAACAGATGCGTCTATTCTGCATGTTGGCAACAAGTCATCTGCTGATATTCAAGGATCAGGTGTTCCACTTGCTAAACGTTTACGGGAACAACTGCAGTGGGCTCCGAGCCACCTCGACTTTTTTTTTTTTTATACGAGCTACATTATTAGTTCTCAGTCATTTATTCTGCCAACAAATTAAACGAACATGGCTTCTAATAACAAGTGACTATGTAGTTCAGCTGCGAAGGATGTCACCAGTCTGTGGCTGTTAAGGAACTGTATGTAAACAGCTGACATCAGGTCGTCTAATCAACCAGATTACAACATAATGAGGCTAGTTCGTTTGGATTCCTACACATTTACAAGCATGAGGTCATAGTAAGTGATTTGAGACACAGGAAGAGAGTCATAAAAGCTCAATTGGTCAATTTTATTCAGTCATTATTAGTACAATTTGGAAAAATTTGGACTTGTGACTGGTTTTATGCCAGCAGTTAGCAATGGCGCTTAAATAATTCTAATCAATGACTTTAGTTATTTTTTCCTTTCAGCAGTATTATCAGAGTCTGGTCTTTGTCGGATCAAAATTTCAATCTCAAGGTCTCACTCAGGTACGTCTAGCTAATGAGGCGTTCATGTTGCGAAATCCACCAGCAGCTATTCCGAACATTCTGCCTGACTTTTCGTCATGCTAAGCTAACTGACATTGAACAAATTAGCCATGCCATCAGTCACAGCGAGCAAGCGGGAAACAGGCCGACAAATGAGTACAGACTTAAATCCCCGACGGCCTCCGCCCATCTGTCAAATCTTCATCACTCCTTTACCTCCATATATTATTCTTTCCTTGCGTCTTCACTTTTTTTGTGTAAAGCAGAAGTGCCGTTTTAGAAAAACACCTGTCCAAACAGCACGAGCCCGGCCTGTCAGCTCTCACACAGTGATTAAGAGGAGAAGGAGGAGGTGTGAAGCATGAGATGCCACTCCAGCCATGGAACAGTAGTCTTTAAAATGTGTTACTACAACAAGCATTTAACAATTTAATATTCAATTCAAGCTGGTGACGATTTTTTTTTACAGAATCGGAACAAAAGAACAAATTTCTGAAATATATTTCCACCACATCCTATTACATTATTTATATTGTTACTGCATCAAGTAAAGAAAAAAAAACTAAAGAGACTGAAATTCTTGGAATTGGATTAGGAACTGTTGAAAGGTTTAATAAAAAATCATTATTAAAAGTTAAACTACTCAGGCAGAAAAATCACAACTGACTGAAATTAGAGATCACTTGAATCACGCTTGGTGAAGTTTCATTATAAAAAAAAATCAACAGTAGAAATTAGTTATGTTTAATAGTGGACGTAAGATCATTTCCACACACACACACACACACACACACACACAAAGTGATGGGAACTCACATAATTGGGACCAAACAGTTGTGTGGCCATAAGAAAACCACTTGTTAGTGAGACTCATCAGAAAATAAGCTTCAATTTGCTAGCGAGCATAAAGATCGTCATGGTCATCAGGTCTCATGAGTCCAGATTGACCCTATTCCAGAGTTTTGGATGCATCAGGGTAAGAAACACGTTTAGTGCTATAAACAAGTTTACAAGCTTTAGAAGGCAGTATTATGATCTGGGGTTGCTTCAGTCGGTCAGGTCTAGTCTCAGCAACAATAAACTGCTAAATAAAAGATGCTAAATAAAAAGTCAGCTGACAACCTGAATGTACTAAATGACCAGGTTTTGGAAGCATGAGGATCATTTCCACAAATTAATTGGACACTACATTGTGCATCGTGATCTCAGCTAAAGGTGGACTAAGAAAATGTTGTGTCTAATATTTCTCATTATGAGAAACATCATCTACATCTCATGATAGATCATATTGCTTCATTCTAGAAGGCAAAATGGTTTGACTAAATTATCTGCCACTAGAATAAAACAATTTCAACATTTTAGTGAGTAAAATTATGTAGAAATAATTTTCGTAATCTTATATGTCATTGGTTAAATATTAATTTGTTGAATAATAGTTGAACATGCTTACATTCAGGTATTTGCTCGCTATTACGATTTATTTTATACACTGATTTAGACAGATTAATCTAAATACTTTTATATTAAGGTTAACTGGAATTATTTTACAGAAGAGTTAACATGAACAAACCATGAACTTTTCACATAAGCAACATTAGTTACCAAAATAGGTACAGTAAGACTTCATATTATAAAGAGTTTAATATAATATAAGAATTTATATTACTTTATATTAATATTTTGTATTAAAGTAATACACTTTATTCTGTATGCAAGGCGACAGTGCAAACCAATAAGCCACTGTGCTGCCCTAGACTTGTATTATTTGATTTTTTTTTTTTTATGTAAATATTGCAAAAGCCTGAACTTTTTTTAAATTTAGTTTTTAGTTAATGCAGGTATATTTTATAACATTTTAACCTTACTTTTACCCTCAGAAATTAGTTACTTACCAAAAATTTGTTAAAATTTATGAACACTGGTAATAGTAATGCTGAGTAATTTGCAACAGCACTCACGTCTCTCACCCCCTGGTGGCATAAGTGACAACTGAAACAGAAACAAACTAAATTCATTAATAAAACAAAAAGCTTAAAATGGTCATTAATACTGTGTACTGCAATAATGCTAACGGGAAATGTAGGCTATTGCCTGTCTGATGAACAATTAAAGAATTCTTTTAAATGAGGATTAACTCACAAAGGGCCTTTTCCCTTATTGATGGTGTGCGTGCGTGCGTGCGTGTGTGTGTGTGTGTTTGTGTGTGTGTGAATATGACAGGCTGAAATTACAGCTCTTATGGTTGTGTTTCACACATGGCTCTGATCCCCAGGGTCGTCTCCGCTTCAACAATACATTGTCACACCTGAAAATGAAAAATGGCACTTCAGCACTGTTTTAGGACACACACCCTCATGTACAGACACATACACACACATTGTTAAAAGAGAAGTAGTCTTGGATGTTTTGTGTATATTAGTCACGAAAAGGAGTAATGTGTATGAATTACTGTATTTGTAGAAATTAGTGAGAGGGAAAAATTTTAATGTCCACTACATTACAGCTCTATTCTGAAACCGGAAGCAATTAACTTAAAAAAAAAAAAAGAAGAAGATGAAAAATGCTCCATATTTGAAAACAAATCAAGATACCATATTAATTTAAATGAGAAAAACAGTCTACAGATGCTTCCTGAAGCCCCTTCTGCGCATTGGCTGTGGGTCATTTCCATGGAGTTGACCTTTGAGCCCTGTTTAAGGTCCTGTGTGCTCTCGAACAGGTTTTTAGTGATGTTGATCCTCCGAGTCCCTGCTACTGCAGGTCTGAACCCAGCCTAGGTGACAGGTAGTGTGCTGTTTTCCACCCAGATATAACGCTCCCTTCCGGTCTGTTTTCTCCATTTGGTTGGAATGTGAGGTGTAGAAAAGTCTCAGTGGTTTTAAACCATGAGAGCCATATTGTTTTTTTCAGGACCTTGCACTCATGAGGTCAACAGCTTGAAAGGGTGGTGTGGCGCATAATTCCTGTTGATTGTTTTATATATATAACAGCATGTCCTAAACCACTTTATTCCCCTTATACTACACCAAGACAATTTTGGCCAAATGAAATTATGTTGAATTTGTACACATTTATAGTTAATTTAAATTGTAAACTCTGAAAGTGAATAAGACAAAAGTAGTTTTTACTGAGAAAGCACCTCTCCCTCCTATAGACTTCCCCACTGAGAAAAACAAATGCTGCTTTATTTTGACTGTTCACAAACCATTGGCGCTGGAGACTCCTTCCAAAATGATCACTGAAAATCTTTTTGAATCTATGAATACACATATTTCTTTTGTTAAATATCAATTATAAACACTATCCATTCATAATTAGTCTTAGACTTCCTGAAGATTCCCCCATACAAGTCCCAGTGGAAAAAGCTGTTATTATTGAAAGATAACATGTTAGAACAGGAGCCATAACATAAACTTGGGGTTTGAATTACTGCGAGAACTACTGTCAGAGCCGCTGTTTAATCAGATTTAAGAGTTCAAAAGATAGAAACGTGAATAATTTCATAATCACCTTGTTATATGCTTCTTGTTATAATCTTTAATTAATCATTATATACTCTATGTAAGCATTCTTGGCAAAAAATATCCTTTTTGTCAATGCTAAGAATGGAATGTTTTTTTTGTTTGTTTGTTTGTTTTTTTAGCATTCAAGTAAAAAGCAGAAAAAAGTTTACGATTTAGTAATTTCTCCTCCTAAAATTAAATTCTCATCAGGTTCATTCATCCTTTAGGCTCCAATTTTGGACTATTTTTAATAAGTTGGCATAGATTACAGAGAATCCTCAGAATGTGTCTATTAACATTCCAGCTGACATAAGCCTCACAATTTTTATTTTTTTTTTGTATCTCAAATTCCCTTTCACTGCTTGTCATAAAGTCACCCGTTATGTAAAGTGTCTATGTAAATGAGCTACTGCAGTACCACACCCTGTTACTGCCAAGCCAGGACCCGAAACAGATGTGACGCCTGACTTCAGTTCCCCTGGCACTGCTTTTTTACCATGGTAACAATGCTAAACTTTTTCACCCTTATAAATATATGTGTATACATTATCTACATTCTCACTAAACAGGATAAAATTGAGGATGTAACCACAAATGAACACTCGTACCAACATGAAAGTTAGGGTTGTTGTTTGTGGTTAGCTGCTAAGGGCTAAGTGCTTACAGCAAATCCACCCTTTTTAAGCTCTTAAAAAAGATGGGCTACTAGAGATAACTTAGCCTTTTAACTTTTACATCGCTGAACAACTTAAAATAATGCCTTATTTTATTTTGCTTTTGGGTATTAGCTATTTAATTTTATGATAGCTAGGAAAAGAGGGTTTTTGAATGGAACAGCTATTAGCGGCCTAGAAAACCTGCTCAATCTGCAAATTTCTGCCGACATGCCTCAGCTCCATATTAGCCCTGGTGGTCCCGGACTAGTCTGCAGTATTGTTTAAACAGTGTTCCATGCAGTCTAAACGATCTGTACAAGATCTTGGAGGCTTTATTAAAACTCATTAATAAAGTATTTATTTAGAGGCTTTATTAAAACTCATTAAAACTCACCTGATCATGTAATCAGGATAAGAACCACATTTGGTAACTTACAAGTGTCAGAACTGGTACCTCAAGAGGAAAAAAACTAATGTGTAGGGGGAAAAGTATGTTTGCATTTTTACACATTGAAATAAATATTTTAAAAAAAACTGTTTAAGTAAACATGGCTTTATGTGTGAGGTTAAATAATTTTATATATACATTTTGGGGGGAAATTATTACCCTAAATTAGCAAACAACCATACAGTACATGATAGGCTAACTGACCTTGATTTGCAAAAAGAAAAAGCAAACAAAATATACCTGATTCAAACTAGATACAATAAAACTGCTGTACTAGACACACTTGCATTTAATTATTAACAATTCAAATTATTTAGTGGTGGTCATATTTTATCAATTTAAATAAATGTTGGCTGACACATAATCAGATTACACTCATCAAGAAAGAAAGAAAAACCACACATATATGGTGATTTTATAAAAAATTTAAAAAAGGAAACTATGAGGTAGGTGCACGTTATAAAGTGGCCAGAGAGAGTTTATCATATCCTGTAAATACTTTGTGAATCTTGGTAGACTATTTTCCCTTTCCTGGATCCAAAAATTGAAAAGATAATTGCAATATTTATATATAAAAGAAAAGAAATCTACAACATTTAACTTACCATCTAAGTTTAAGTCTTCCTTGTTTTAATTTCTGCGAATAAAATCATTTTTCAGGCCCCATCTGAATCTGATGAGCCGAACAGTCCGGATTACATTACACGCAATTACACACATCACACTTTAATCATATTAACATTGGACACTCACCATGACCACATGACTCCAATCTGTTATGGCAATAAAACGTCATCATTTTGGGTAGCGAAAGGTACGTGTCATATTTCCGAAGGATAGAAAGGAAAATCAAGCGAGGAAATGTGATTTAACTCTTTAATACCGCGCACAAAACAGCATAGTTGACTTTGCTTAATATACAGCATATTTTCAACATAGGGCAAAAGTCACTGCGAATTGATAACATTTTAAATATGTAACACAAGACATAGAATTTGACAAACAGCATTATAATTACAGCATCTGATCTACATACAGTAAAGCAACATAAAAACTGTTAAAAAACTTTGTGTACAATGCTGACATTTTTTTATGTGAATTTGGAAATGTCCATAGTTGACAAAATGAACAATAAAATGAACAATAAAATTTATAGAAATTATGTGAATGTTATAAATGTTGTAAGTTAAAGTGAGAAACTGTTACATGTTTGTAGATTAATAGAAAACTAACTCTTAAAACTTTTAAAGTTTAAAAAAATAAATGCAGTGAATTGATGGACATTTCTTATAGATTAGTAGTAATTGAGTTCTAAATGTAGTGACATTGTTATATATATATATATAGCTATGTAATATACAAAAAAAGAGATTTGTGGACATTACAAATGATGTGTAACAGAAATAGTGAATTGTGGACTTTAAAGAACTGCAATGAAATCAAATGCCACTGACTAAAATAGACATACTTACAAATTTAGCTTAAAACCATTTTAGTAAAAAAAAAAAAAAAAAAAATTTTTAAAGTTCTAAATTAGGGCTGAAGCATATCTCAGGAGACGTAGGGCATGAGGCGGGGAAAACCCTGGACAGGGTGCTTAGGTTAGCTTCTTCAGATGATCATGGTTAGCCTTGGTAACTTGTGGACCATGTGCTTTATCCATAATGCACTGTATGCACATGGTGGTGTTTCGTTAAGATCACGAAATGGCTTTGTTCCCAACTGCATTTCAGCTTTTCAGCTTGTACTATTTTGTTTTCTGACTGAAACCCCATCTTTAGCAAGCTGCTTGCTTTCATAGCTGCCTTATTCAGGCCAACTTCAGAGTTCTCACCTCATCATTAGTGTCATTTCTTTCATTATGTGAAAGTATTAACTTCTTCCCTGTTACACAACTAGGGGTCATAAATCATCCTCTAACCACAAATAGCCAGCTGGATTACAGCTGGAAGGCTGTAATACTTTTGCAAAGTAACCCAAACATGTGAGAGTGGATTCTAATAAGAATCAAACACTACCATTTGGGACACAGCCAGTGTT
This sequence comes from Clarias macrocephalus, assembly GCA_011419295.1. Classification (NCBI taxonomy): domain Eukaryota; kingdom Metazoa; phylum Chordata; class Actinopteri; order Siluriformes; family Clariidae; genus Clarias; species Clarias macrocephalus. The sequence goes on along the minus strand of JAAGKR010008834.1, from coordinate 13,664 downwards.
TTCACCTCACACACTCCTTACTTGATGAAAAAGTGTGAGAATCTACTCGTATATCCCTTTAAATTGGCAAAATAAAGTATGCATAAATGGGAAGTGTAGTTCAGTTTCACATGTGCACACACACCCCTTTACCTTCCCTAAAAAAAAAATTATTATAGCATATACATATTAAAAACCTGGCTTTTACAAATGAAGAATGGTGAAATGTACCACTGCTGATCTACACACTCACTCTCTCTCCCACACACACATATAGGTATCCATTTGTACATATAGTGGATGTCAAGGTTTGTGAAAGAGTGTGTATGAATGTGTGGGTACCCTTAGCTGGTTGAAGTTTTGTAATAAACAGAAAATATGGTGTTGTGTTCATCACTGTACAACACACATGGAGCTGCGTGGAGCATTGACTGTCCGAGCCACCGATTCCTGACTGTAGTTTACTATGTCAGCCTTCACCACCCTCTGTGCACACACACACACACACACACACACACACACACACACACACACACACACACACACAAGAAAAAATGACCAATGCTATTAACGGCTAAATACAATCCAATATTAATAAAAAGCAGACATTTTTGCCCTATGACGACCATAAGGGAAATGGGGACCTGGTGTGCATTTAACCATATTTAGCTACAGAACACTTTTACAGAACATTTACAATGTTGTAACAGAGAAAGAGAACCTGATTTATTGCCTGATTACATAATATATAAGTAATAATAATATAATTGATTATGATAAATATTATTACCAAAAAATTCACATACACACAGTCAAAATATGCTTATGTGCTGTGTGTGTGTGTGTGTGTGTGTGTGTGTGTGTGTGTGTGTGTGTGTGTGTGTGTGTGTGTGTGTGTGCTGGTGGTCTTGGTTTTGTTGGGAGTTTGAAATGAACCAAATTTCCCCACAAATATGGGAATGTTTATCAGTTTTGACCTTGTGGAAAACGGTCAATTGTTGAAAAGACTGGGGTCTTTTTTCATTGTTTGTTTTGTTTTTCTTACAAAAACTGACATTTTCATGAAAAAAAATATGTTGAAAGAGTTGCTGAAATTAAGGATGGGGTTAACTTTAAGCATAACATTGAGTTGACACACAAATGATTATGTTAATGGGAGGTCCCCACAAGCCACATGCGCAAGCTTGTGTGTGTAAATTAGGCCAAAAGAACTTATGATCTCTCATTAGGCTGATTATCGCACTGAATTATGGGTCTTTGCATATTCTAAAATTGGTCAGTCACCGACTTTGATATTTTTCCTGGATTAAAAAATAAATAAATAGTTGCAGGGTTTTTCACCGTTCTGTTCTGAACCAGAGCTGAAACTCAACTCAGGACTTATGTACTGTGTATACAATGTGTGTGATGTTATGCTGAATATCTAGATAAATAGAAATACGCACACACACACACACACACACACACACACACACACACACACACACACACACACACACACATACACACACACACACACACACACACACACACACACATACACACACACACACACACACACACACACACATACACATACACACACACACACACACGCAAACATACTGTTGTGTTATTGAACAGAGCAGATCTTGCTCTGACTGGTCCCATGATCGACTGGTGCCTCATCCTGAGAATAATCCACCAGCTCAGCTCGAACAATCCGCTACACACACACATGTACACATATGTACACACAAACACACAAATGGAAATGGAAAAAAAGGAGCGACAAACAAGGGGATGAAAACAAAGTCATGAGAATAAGACAACACAAAGATGTATAAAGAATGTGTGCGCGTGCACACACACACACACACACACACACACACACACACACACACACACACACACACAGTTGGAATGATGTAGACGTGTCTGCTCAAAGGTCATGACCCCATGTTGACCTCTCTAATCCTGACAACTGTTAATGAGAGTTCGTAGCTGCTAGATAAACTTAATAAATCAGATTCCTCCCACACTAACCCTCTGTTACACACACACACACACACACACTTACCTGAGACTGTTCTATTTCTGCTTTATTCAGTTTTATTCCCAAAATCTCAGCTGCCACTCTCTGAAAACAGAGAAAAACCTGTGCGGGCACGAGCGCACACACACACACACACACACACACACACACACACACACACACACACACACGCACACAGAGGGAGAAAAATCACAAGAACAGTACTATTTTTAGATTCACCATACATACATCAGTGTTTGAGAGACGTACGTGTGTGTGTGTGTGTGTGTGTGTGTGTGTGTGTGTGTGTGTGTGTGTGTGTGTGTGTGTGTGTGTGTGTTTGAGTGAGTTACTGACCGAGTCTCCAGTCTTGGCTGATACGAATTGGCTGATTATGCCGTTCTCCTGACAGAAACGCTGGTGTTTATCCAGTTTTACCGTCCTCATGTGCTCCAGATCAACTACACACACAGATACATACACGCACATACAGGAAACCAGTTGAGAACCAGTTCAGAACCTGTTTCTGGCCTGTTATTGCATCATAATTAAAAGAAACACTGAACAGAAGTGTGTGTGTGTGTGTGTGTGTGTGTGTGTGTGTGTGTGTGTGTGTGTGTGAGAGAGAGAGTGGGTGGGATAAAGAACACAAAAAAACTGTCAAATACATAAAACCCACACACCTGAAGGCTACAGCTATAGTTACACAGTATTATCCTATACAAGACGGTACTCTACAGCCCCCCGAGCCGTGCGCACGCACACACACACATATACACACACACATATACACACACACACATACACACATACACACATACACACATATACACATATACACACACACACACATACACACACACACACACACACACACACACACACACACACACACACACACACACACACACACACACACACACACACAGGGTCACAGCCGGGTCGGCACACACCGAGGTCAGAAAGGGGTCACCGAGCTGAAAGTAAAGATTCTCTTGTTCATCCTTTTGGTGTCAGTAACAGACACACCCAGTATATACTGGACCTCAGTGTGTGTGTGTGTGTGTGTGTGTGTGTGTGTCTATACCTACAGTAGGGTATAGCATTTCCCTATAGCTTTCTTCTACATTTCTATAAAAGCTTATTATCTTCACCCAGTGTGTGTGTGTGTGTGTGTGTGTGTGTGTGTGTGTGTGTGTGTGTGTGTGTGTGTGTGTGTGTGTGAGTGAGAGAGTGTAACACACTTGTTATATAGCAGTAAAACAAATATAAAGCATTTAGAGACAATCAGCTTACCATCAGCCACACAATTTAAACACACACACACACACACAGCCTATGTGTCTATGTATGTATAAACACTTAAAAGTACGTGTGAGTGTCTGTGTATGTGTGTTTGTGCGTGCAAGTGTGTATACGTGATTAATGGAGGTGTGGAGCAGAGCAGGCTATGTGTCTGCTACCAGCACTAAACACACCTAATCCCCTAGATCCATTAGATCCTCTTATTTCTACATACATATCAATCAACCATGCATATGTGCGTGCGCATACACACATGCGCGCACACAACATCTGTACAGCCAACTCACACACAAAACATAAGGTACGGTCATTAATTCAATTATAAGGAAGTTGTATTTAAAAAATCTTAACAGTGAAACCAAAGATTAGTTTAATTCTACACTTTAAAACCTCGTTCTTATAGAATATAAATTTGACAAATTTGAAACATTAACCCACCTCTCGCGCACACACACACACACACACACACACACACACACACACACACACACACACACCCTTCCATATGACAGAGTTTGCATGTAAAATGAAAAGCTGCACAATATGTTGGCGGTTATGGTGAAACTCACCCCCGACATGGTTCGTTCATTATCGAAAACAAACACGCTAATGCGTTTCGCTGAAGAAATATTTTTATAAAAGCTATTGTTACCAAAAAAAGGGACTGCGAACCTCGCATTCGGGTTGTCGTACGTATAGATTTCCTGCAGCATGAGGACTGGTTGTTTATCTGCTCTGGACTTGACCGTCACTCCGAGACATTGGTTAACACACACATACAAACACACATTGTGTCTTAATGGTCCAAGATTTGTCCAAGAACCGTATTTGAGAAAAAGGACACAGTATATTGAATTGTGTGTGTTGTATAAATATGAAAGAATTCAAACATTTGGTTGAGTTCTGTTATAGGAAAATAATCATCAACGAGGCGGTGTACCCTGGTGAATTTGATCATATTCCGATAATTGCACCAACGAAAGTCTTTCATCCTTCAATTTGCCAATTCTAGCAATTGAAAGGTGGAAAATATATGTAAAACGTTCTACACTACATCTGTCCTATTATAAACGATAAAGGCTACGTATTAACTTTTTACGTATAACGTAGGTTTTTTTTTTTTTTCACACAACATTCAACTTCTTTTTGTTGTTTTATTGATTGTGCCTCAGTACATCAGTGAGCCTCGACAACCCATGATCCTGTCACTAGTTCACTGGTCTCCCTTCCTTAGACCAGTTTTGCCAGGTCCTGACCACTGCAGACTGGGAACATCCTACAGTTGCTGAAGTTGATGTGTTGGAAGCAGAAAAAATGGGCAAGAGTAAGTATGTGAGCGACTTTGACAAGAGCCAAATTGTGATAACTTGACGACTGGGTCAGATTAAATGCAAAACTTGTAGCTCTTGTGGGATGTTCCTGGTCTGCAGTGGTCAGGACCTACCAAAAGTGTTCCAAAGAAGGAAAACCAGTGAGTCATGGGCGGCCAAGGCTCACCAATGCACGTGGGGAACGAAGACTGGCCCGTTTAGCCCGATCAAATAGAAGAGCTACTGTAGCTCCAATTGCTAAACATGTAAATGATTTTCCATAGAAAGGTGTCAGAACACACAGTGCATCACTGTTTTGGTGAGAAAAGAGGGGACCTACTCAATATTAGGTGCGTGGCAATAATGTTAGTTCTGATCAGTGTATAGGTATATGTACAGGGCTATTGAAAAAGTTTGGACACACCTTTTAAGTCAATGTTTTTTGTTTAGTGATTTTTATTTTTGTACATTTACAGAAACATACAGTGGACCAGTGGTCATACGATGCTGTAGATCTGCAAAAATTTCAATATATACTTTGCCTATGTGGTCACCTGGTAAACATGATCTTACCTTAAGACTCATGAATTCATAGCGATCCATAGTGGAAATTGTAAAAGTAAGGACTTAGCAAAAAAGAAAAATATCAGAGCTCTTAAAGAAACAGCTGTACCTCAGGCCTTCTACAAAATATGGACAATAAATACATTTACATGACACTGCGTTTGTCAGACTTTTAAAAAATGAAATGTACGCAGGTTTTTCCAACTGAAATCATACTAAAATAAACTTTTCAAAGTCAGACTAGCTTACCCAGATAATGTGGTTGGGAGTCATGCTATTCCCTTCATGTATAACAATCAGACACAGGAATTGGCCCAAGTGCTCTGCGCATGCGCCACAGTTCCCGCTAACAATATAGCAATGTCCGCTGCCTTCAGGTCACTTCAAAATCACAAGGGCATAGCATGCTTTTTAGAGTATGAAGCACATGAGACATTTACAGAGCTGGAAAAATTTCCACATTTTCACTGCTCGATATGTTACCATGCCACTAGCTAAGGTGTTAGTCGACTGTTTTGCTCTGTGGCGTGATAGATAACCTGGGAATACAGTGGTTCTTTGGCATACAAACGCCTCGCCATACTTTAAGAACTGCAATTTTGCAAGGAGCATTTCCGGTATAAGAGCGACTGAAATGATTAAGAGTGTACTGAGATGAACCGAACGTTCGGGAGCCGTTCAAAACTTGTTTGCGTCAGGGGAAAGCCAAGCGAAGAAAAAAGATTAAGTGAAGGCATAGCACCAGGGGTCACAAGAATGTTATCAAGCATGGTGGCAGCAAGAAGAAAAAGGAGCCACTTTCAGTTCCAAGAGGAATCATAAATTAATGTTTAAGTTAGGTTTAATGTTCATTTGTTCCATATTTTACATGCCTTTTCCAATGTTTTTTTATGTTGTAATATGCAAAAATATGATTATATCATTGGAAATATTGGTAATATTTTTGGGTGGGTGGAACAGATTATCTGCATTGACTTTATTTTCTATGAGAAGATGCATTTCACAACACATAATTTTGCCTAAAGTACTGGCCTCCGGAATGGTTAAAATTTGTATGCTGTTGTAACATTGTACTAAGAAGCTGAAAGGGGGCATATTGCTTCCTATTGTTGTGGCGCAAGGGACAAGGACAGTCTGACAAATAAATTCGAGCTATAACCACAGCTTGACTTACAGTAACTCTTCAAATTAACCTACTGAGACTGTGAATAGTGAAGTCATTAAACCACAAACTTCAAACTGCCTCAAATTGAATAAAAGTTTGAAGGTTAAACAATGTTGCGTTTTCCATCAGCTTCCTGGTTCCACTCCTTATCATCTTCACCTGCGCCAATAAAGATCTTGAATTAAGATCTTGGACACTGTATCAAATCAGTACATTCCTAACGCTGAATATCACCCACTACCCGAGAGCATAGAAGATAACAATGTCACGCAAGGGCATTAGTGTTAAGAATTAAAGCTAGCATGATCGAGGCTCAACTCCTCTATCCTTTGTGTACATTACTGCACTGATTATCATTTTTCTCCTCTAATCTAATCTTGACCAGTGTGTCCTGTCTCCAATACGCACACACGAGCAATGCTAATCCTGTGCGTGTTATTAATGCTGTGATCGGAGGGGTTATCAGTGTGTCGAGATCTTGTACTGCTGATCTGCGTCCTCTGGTGTGTGTCTTTTGTGTGTTTTACTAATGTAGTGTTTCAGGGTTATCAGTGCGTGTGGATCTCTCGCCGTAGGTCTGGATCTGCTCAGCCGATGTCAGCGTGCCCGTGTAGCAGGAAGAACCAGCAAACACTAAATAAACTGTTTACATGTGAGAGCAAAAGATAATGTGACGAATCATCGTCAGTGTCTGAGCTGAGTGTGTGTGTGAGAGCAAGAGACGGATCCGTGACGGATTATGAGGAGAAAAGAGTGATGGCTACCCTTCGTCCCTCTCAGCGGGAAATGTTTACTTTAATGACCGCCGATGTGGCGTCTCTCTCTTTCTCCCTCTCTCTCCCCCTCTCTCACTCACTCACACACACATACACACACAAAAGTGTACTTAATCCAACACATGCATATTAGCTGACATAGCTGGTGTGCATCAAGGTTGGATTATTGGCCCAGATCAGTGTGCTATAATAAATGCTTTGAAATTTTATTACTCAAAATTACTTCCTCATAGTGGAATCAATAAAAAAAAAAAAATTCTTAAAACATATGTTCATGTGAACTCTTGTTCATAAAATTTGCAGCTGGAAGCAAATACCGCCTTATAAACTTTTTCAAGTGTTTACACATCAGAATTCGTTGCATATACTGGAAAACCTCCAACATACGCACGGCAGAAAAACACCATACCTGATTCAATAATGCAATGATTTAGGCATAAGGTATGAAACCATGTTGAAGATGTGAGCAAAAGTGTAGCCCTGGTATATGCCAAAGTTCACTCGCCATGCCGAGAAAGCCGTACTTAACTTCAACGTATGTAAATGAGCTTGTAAGAAAATGCTCATTAATTTATGAACCTCTCGGATACTGCAGAACACACAGCGCGAGAGCCGAGCGCACAGAGAGCGCTCTTTGTGGCGGTGTCAGCCTGGAACATTTAAATGGAGCAAATAAACTTCGCATAACACCGTTAACAGCCACAGACACTGTTTAACCCAAACACATGCTCATGCACACATACGCACATGGGGGGGGGGGGAGAAAGGGTCGAGTTATGGGGGTCCGAGCTCATGGTGAGGGCTACGGGGCTTTTATAAAACTCTAAGGACCTCATAATGTGAGAGAACAGAGTATGAAGGGGAGGGGAAGTCTGTGTCTGGTCCTTAGCGCCAGCTAGCAGCCGTTAAAATAGCTAGGTCGTTCCATTAGAGCGAGAATGCGCAAGAGGGGGGGGGGGGGGTGTTGGACCTCGCGCTGCTCTTAAGTGGCTCCGTGGAGTTATAAACACAGCGGCTAACAGAGCCATCAGCACACATCAGCACCCATTTGGGCTGATAAAGCACAGACACTGTCTGCAGACTGAAGTACAACACATGCACATGCACACACAGTTCCTTTCACATACACACCTAAAATGCTGTTAGGTTCTCGATGCTGCATGTGAAGCGTTGGATCTACAAATGTGCTCTAGGACACAGAAACGCTCTAGCTCCGTGTAAATTTCTGAAGCCCGGATAAAATGGGAGGGTTACGTCAGGAAGGGCATCCAGCATAAAACCTGTGCCAAGTTGTTGTGCGGACCGGATAGTCCGTTGTGGCAACCCCTTGCCGGAGCAGCCGAAAGACCAACAACAGTTACTTACTGAGATTCAACCGCTATCAGTGTCCAACCCAGTGCTACATTCAGTGAACAGTGACATAATGTGAAAGTTTGCCATTTTGCTGCCGTAAGGCATAGTCGAGAATACCCATTGTGCACTTGTATCATGAGTAATCTACCTGTAGTCATTGGTTATTTTAGGTTTTCCAGAATCATATGTTTTTCCTAGACACCCATCTGAGGCTGAGCATACCGTGGTTTCCTCAGGCAGGCATATGTTTTAGCAAGACGATCTGTTTGAGCCACTACTCTTGTAATGGTAGTTCTTCATGGCAACATGGCTAACAAACTTTAGCTCTATCAATAACTACTGGAGGTCACTGATGGTTGCTAAGCTCTACTGAAAGTTATGGTAGGGCACGACTGACTGGCATTGCCCGATTCCTGGCCTGAAATCTTCTGAGATGACCTCAGGAACCAATTATTCTACCACCAGTAGCATCTTTTTTCTAGTAACATTGAACAGCAACTTGGTATATGCTCCAAGGTTCCATATTTGGAGTACACTGAAAAGTCGTTGAGGGGTATTGCCTCAAGTGTGAAGGTAAAATAGGCTTGTAAGTATACCTCATTGGATCTGGATAAGGAACACGATCTGGCACAGTCTAGCGTTCTAGTGAATTGCACAATCTTGGCAAGTCTACCATCGCTTCATTGTCACCATCTTACAAAACCTTTCCTCCTCAGATGTTGCTCCTACCTTATCTGTATTAAGCGGATACTTTTCTTTACCTTGATTATAACTGCAGGACAGCTTCCTCTGCCCTCACCTTCCTCCCAATCTTCACCTCAAATCTGGCTACAGTTTACCATAGCTGATAAATTAGGTAGGCACAACAGAGTCCCTGTTGACAAGTTTTTCCAAAATATCAATAATATCATGCATAGTGTGAAAGTTAACTCTTCTCTTTGTGTTTATTGCTGGTTTGCAAACCACCTAGATGCCACCTACTGTATCAGAGAGCACAAAATATTAATAATAATGTGAACGCTGTCCAGGAGGGAGTGGAGGACGGGCAATCATGATCAGGCACATTAAGAATCAATTGTTCCTTGTGTGAATGCAGTGTCAAACTACTCATGTAAAGTTTGCAATTTTTTATGTCCATAAATTATGATGTTGTAGTTACTGAATTTCCTGGCCATGGCCCCTCCATGACTGTCAGGGTGGTCAATTCAATCAATAGCAGTGGGGTAGGGGTAGCTCAGTGGATAAGGCATTGGACACCTGACCAAGCGGTCCCTGGGTCGAGTCCCAACGCCACTGGCTGCCACTGTTGGACCACTGAGGAAGTCTTTCACCCCAAAATGCTCAAATACAATCAGGCGTAAAGCTGCCATCCCCACCTTGTAAAGAACTGCCACAGAAACTATGACTGTATTTCTGGGGTGAGGTGTATCCATCACCCCAAGTGGCAGATGGCACGTAAACGGACCATTTCATCTTTTCTTTCATAATAAGATTTGCCACAAAATTCTGCCGAGGCTACCATGCTGGCACAGCCAAACATTAAACTTTCTTTAGTGGACCATACCAATCTACTTACTTCAACCACCCCATCAAGGTAAGTGCAAGTGGTTGGGAACCCTGCGCAAATTAGCCTTTCAAGCAGCCGAGAACTATGTGGTGACTGTTCATCTATAAAGGCTTTGAGAAGTGGTTGGCAGAAGTGGCGGTTAGGGTGGCCAAGTGGTTTTACAGGACTGTGTATATAATGATAAGGTATACAGGGCTTGAATATGAAGATTTATTGATAAAAACCTAATGTCCAAATTACATTACGCAAAATGTGTCCCTCAGCTACTAGTCCTCAAGTACTGTTAAAAGTACTTCTACTAATTTGGACAGACCCTTAAAATGTGTGTGGATTTCAAACACTCACTAACCAGCCATGAACTCAATATAAAAATCAGAAGAGCGTTTTTTAAAACATAGCACTGGTTTGAAGAACTGGACAGGATTGAGAGTTAAATTTAGAGTTACAGCCAAGACGTGCTCAGTTTGTTCAGGAAATCGTTGGCTTGTGTAAGCATGTGGAAAATTTCACCGCACTGATGCTAATCGCTCTGGACATTGACTGCCTCTTTACTGAATTATTAAATGTCTATTAAACGAGTTCACAAGAAATATGAAAAAATGCCGCTTCATAAATGACATGAGCACAGCTAATAAAGCGGGTTGTAGTGGTGTTAGGACAGCTGCCCAATCCCAGAGTGTAATGTGTGTGTTTGCGTGTGAGTGAGAGAGAAAGAGAGTTTGTACTCTATTTATTTTATGTACATTTATTTATTGTTACTCTTTCTATACTGTTTTTTTTTTTTTTACTCTCAATTCCTGAATTATTATTTTCTTGTGCCTTATCGCTAAGCTTGGGCAATACACAGATGGACACCACACAGGACTAAACCATTTTTGCACATTGCACATTTATGGACATTGTATCTACACATTCATGTCATATTTGCACACTTGGACCCGGACATTTCTATTTAAATTCCATTTCAATTTCCACAACTAAAGTTTCTATATTTTCTATATTTGTACTGGTAAATTTTCTATATTTTTACAGCTATGTTTTTATATTTTGTTCTTATCTTCTATAGCTATATTTTCTATAGCTAAAGCTGTTCTATACTTTATTAAATATTTTTTCTTATTGATCACGGTCACGGGCGGGCGTATAAGCATTTCGCTGCATATCGTACTGTGTATGACTGCATGTGACGAATAAAATTTGAATTTGTAAATATTTGTCATGTCAATAAAGCACGGTTGAATATTGAATCTTGAGAGTGAGAGAGACGTAAGAAGCATGTACATGCAGTGTCTCCTTTCTGTCACACCATTTGGCCATTCAAGTTCTGAAGTTGGTAACTGCAGCAAACAAGCAGCTGTTTATTACAGTACGTGTGTGTGTGTGTGTGTGTGTGTGTGTGTGTGTGTGTGTGTGTGTGTGTGTGTGTGTGTGTGTGTGGGTTATGGGCAAGATTCAATCTTCGATCTTTTAATCCTATTTTAGGTCACTTTTATTGATAAATGACTAAAACTAATGTCTAATATTAATAAATTAATAAAAATAAATATAAATGAACAGTTTAGTCTTGATTGTTGCACATAACGTTCTCAGCTATGTGAATGCTATAAATGCAATGGCCATAATTCTAAAGTTGGCCATAATTCTGACAAACAGTCACATACAGAACACCTAAAGTTGGCCAATGAAATAGAATATTCAGAGGCACAGGTCTGTGAAAGGGGAAACCTTAAGAAGGGGTTACATTCCACCTCTCACTATAGTCATTCTCAACCCAGGTTCAGGAAGACCCCCTGCCCTGTACAGTTTACTTTTTTTTTCTGACCACACTCATTTCACCAATCAGCTAATGAACATTTTTTTTTCCAAATTGAAGTGGGTGTGATAGAGCAGGGAGAACCCTAAAATATGCAGGGCATAGGGTTTTCCAAGACCAGGGTTGCCTTGTAGGGACACTCATTATAAATAGCACATCCCTAAGATCAGGCAGAGGCTTAGGATGGGACACAGCATACTCCCTATAGGAAGCAAAGCCCTAAGATCAGGCAGAGTTCTAGAAGGGGGCATAGCCCCAAGAGAGGACACAACTCAGTCCTTACAGGGAGTACAGCCCTAGGAAGTGGCATAGCCCACCCCTTACAGAGTGCACAGCTCTAAGAGAGGCCAGAGTCCTAGGAGAGGGTACACTACTAAGATGAGACACAGCCCACCCCTTACAGAGTGTGCAGCTAGGAGTGGACAAAGCCCTAGGAGGGGGAATACCTCTAAGAGGGGACACAGCCCAGTCCTTACAATGTGCACAACCATAGGAAGGGGCCAAGCCCACCCCTTACAGAGTGCACAGCCCCAAGAGTGAGCAGAGTCCTAGGTGGGGCACAGCCCTAAGAGAAGACACAGAACACTCCTTATAGGGAGAACAGCCATAACAAGGTTCACAACCTACCCCTGTGCACAGCCACAGTTTGGGTAAGTGGCAGAACCTAAGAGGGGGCACAGTTCAATAAAGGACACAGAGTACACTATTTACAGGAAGCACAGCCCTAAGGTTAGGCAGAGACCTAACAGGGGTACAGACCATAGGAAGGATGCAGCCGACACCTTAGAGGGCACACAATCAGACACCTCACAGGGAGCCCTAAGAGGGGACATAGCCTTTCTCTTATCCACAGCACAGGACTACGCACAGGTCAGCCCTTACAGCAAATAACAACCCTTAAAGGACAACCAACCCTAAAAGGGGAGCACACCCCTAAAACAGTCTAAAACGGAAATGGCAAAACTCCAACTGAGAGCATTGTCCAAAAAGTATGCCCAAGTATGCTTCTCGTTACACAAAGCACAGGCCTAAAACGGAGCATAGCCACAACGGGAAACAAGAACCTATGACGGAGTACAGCCTTAACATGGAGCCACGCCTTAACAGACTGTATATGTTGTGCTGCCTTTCCCTTTATGGGAAGCACAAGCCTAAGTGGGGACACAGCAAGTCCCTTATTGGGAGTACACAGCCGTAAAAGGGGGCAAAGCCCAAAGAGCGGGCACAGTCCAGTGTTAGCGTTTGGCTTAGGGTCAACCCTAACTCCTTACCATAGGGGGAATAAGTCATATGCCAAACTTTAAAGTAGCTGCAGCTGTGTTAGCAGCTACCGTGTTCACCAAATCTGTAGAAATTATATGCTCACAGTATGTAGGTGGACTAGACAGAAAACTCTTTGTAGGCTTCAGTCCAGGTCATGTCTCTGTGTTGAATTACAGCAGTACACCAGCCAACTGTGTGTGTGCGTGTGTGTGTGCGTGCGCGCGTGAGCACACTGGGACTACAGGTTTCCTGATGGTCAGAAGTGTTCTGTCAACAGCTCATACATCACAGGATCATCTTTCCATTCTGGCACAGAAACACACACACACACACACACACACACACACACACACAATCAAACCTATACGTTAACACATGCAAAAACAAAAACACCTGCAATGAAGCCAACAATGCAACTCAAAAACAGCTCTATTCAAATAAGCTCATTGGCGGTGTCGCATGCTTCTGCGTGCGTGCGTGTGAATGTGTGTGTGTGTGTGTGTGTGTGTGTGTGTGTGTGTGTGTGTGTGTGTGTGTGTGTGTGTGTGTGTGTGT
>JAAGKR010008833.1:0-29263 GCA_011419295.1 Clarias macrocephalus | reverse complement strand
AATAATAATAATACTAATAATAAAAAAGCAGCAAGGTTAATCCTGCCAACATACACAAACACCAGCACAAACACCACCGCCTGCCTACCTGCCTGCTGCTTCTGTTTGTTTCTACACAGGCGAGAGGGCGGGCACTGGGTGATGACGTCATCAACCAACATGGCAGCCTCGCGCTCCGGTTGCCAGATCTGCGCGAAGAAACTCAAGATTGACTCGAGATTCGAGATTCAAATGTGCTTTATTGGCATGACAAATTTTTTTACATACATTCGTATTGCCAAAGCTCAGAAATATATCACAAGAAAATACCAGGAGAGATAAAGAAGAGAGAGAGAGTCAAAGATAAAGAGACACCCTTGAACATTATCATTATTTATTTATTTATTTTTAATAAAAGACACTCACTCACTCACAGACTATACTGCCCTATTCTATATACAAGGCCGCGCGTGGCCTGGAGTCTATCCCAGGAGACTTAGGGCATGAGGCGTGGTACACTATGGATGGGATGCCAATCCAACTCTGATCCACAGTGTCAGTAGCTATAAGCTCAGCCTGATGTATCAGTTTTCACACTGTCTACTATTATAGTCAGTGAGGACGCTGCCTGGTGTTACATTCGGTGAGGAATGCCTGTGACATCTCCAGTATGATATATAAAAGTTGTTGATGACGTGTGTATGATGTAAAGGCTGATAAGCGCCTGTGACACGCCCACAGTATGACATAAAAGCTGATAATTGCCCGACAGGTTCCCAACCTTGAGCCTTGTTCAGGGAAAACACACACACACACACAGTCAAAAGACCTTCAGGCATTAATCAGTGGCGGATGTTTGCTAATACTGTTCAATCATTTTATTTTTCAAAACATGCTAACATGCAAGATGATTGCTATAAATATGTTAAATCTGTTAGTCTGTTAAGTTACTAGTTGTTATTACTGTCATAATAAACTGTGGTATATTAAGACTGCATCTTTGTTAATATTTGTGATACACACATTGCAACATTATTTCAGTAACTTCCCAGTCATGTGACTGTCCATTCACCCATCCATCTAGGAACTAACTAGAGGGACTTTGCACTCCCTCATTGTGCTTGGTGGGTTTCCTCTGGGTACTCTGGTTTCCACCCACAGCACTCATTTTGTGTTTCGAATTGCCCGTAGTGTACGAGTATGTGTGTGTGTGTTTGTAAAGCAATACAAACCTCATTATTGTGTGTGTGTGTGTGTGTGTGTGTGTGTGTGTGAGTGTGTTTGCGCGAGTGCTAAATGTATACTAAAATTTTTACTAAAATTTTTACTAAAATGGTTAATGAAGATCATGTAATAATCATCTTTGGTTTACAAAGTGACAAGAAGGTTTGCTTCATGAAGGTATAAAACACCATACTACATTCTTGTCCTTATAATTAAAAAATCATCACCATCATCATCATCTATAAAGGGGTTTGCCAACTGCAGCACATTTAGCCACAAGTTGTTTTTTTTAGAACACTGTTTTCAAATGACTAGGAAGTTATAAAAATAAAAATATAGTATTTATACTACAATGGTTAATGAAGATCATGTAATACGTCATAATAGTTCAAGGCATTATTTTCCACTATGAATAATATTATAACAACAACTTAACAGACAGCTAAAATATTTTCAGATTTTTCTTTAACAATGTATTCAACTTAAATTTGACCTCAAAGTATTACAATAACTTTATACCCATTTTAATGGTTTCCACTAATTTCCAAACATTTCTGTTGAAATTTTAATTAGTCATCCGACAAGGAATTATTATACATAATATTTTAGGGAAACAACATGGCTGACTGTTTTGTGCAGGATGAGAAAACTGCTCCTCTCAGTGGTGAGAAGTGAGAAAACACCTGAGTGGATACAGTAAGACAGTGTTTTTCAAGTATCACTCGGGTTGCGTTTCCTGAAATCTGAATTGTGTGTATGAGAGCAAAGATACTCTAAACTTGATTCTTCTTTTTTTTTTCTGATCATAGTCGCTTTACATTAAGAGCATTCTACAGTGAGCCTGATTTAATCTGAGAGTTCACCACAAACATAAAACACCATACTACTGTACATGCTTGCCCTTATAATTTAAAATCATCATCATCATCATCATCATCCTTCTTCAATTTTACAATTCCTCCAATGGAGCCTGGGTCTCTCCTAAGGTCTCCATCCTTTTCTCTTACATATGACTTTTAGAAGAATCCTTGTAAGATGCTCAAAACACCTTAGCTCCTCTCATTAAGGGGCGGAGCTGTAATCTCTTCCAGACTTACAAAATCAAATCAAATTCAAATGTATTTGTCACATACAAAACCATTATTTTGACATTAGAGAGTATGATATTAAGTAAAATGCTTATACAACTGTTCAAAATAAAGGTAGGGTACGGTGAGAAGACTGAAAGATAGAAGGAGAAATTGCACTGAGATAAATTGAAATTGACATTTTAAATACTTAAATATGGTTTATTCAAAATATTATAGCAATTCATCCTATAATCAAAATACTTAAAGACATAATGAGACATGATACAAAATAGGATACTTATATATATAAAAAGAACTTGAAACAAAGAAACAGAAAAAATAGTGACATCCATTAATAGTAGTGCTTTACAGATGTTTACAGTTTGCTGAACATCTGGACTGATGTCCTTAAACCAAACAGTTACCAGTTGTTAATTCAGTTTTTACCTTCTGTCCAAGCAGAAAACTTACACTGCCATGTTAATAACTGCACGGTATATAGGACCAAAATCTGTCACTAAGCCTGGTGGAACACCGAGACATACAGAATATGAAACACCAAAAGAAGACAGCCAAGAAATGACATCCAGTGGACGAGTGAAGTAAAAAAGCCGCGTCTTTACCCGACAGGATTGCTAATGAAGCAATGTGAGGTGTAACTGAGCTTAACTGAAGAAATGACACTAACGATTTGTCTGGCGACCTTGATCTTCTAAAGAATTACTAAATCCTTGTATTGTTCTTCTCTGTTATTTATTCCTGTAACAATCTCAGTGTCTGTCTGAAGAATCAAAAACACCAGATCTAGAGCTCTCCTCCAAACCTCAAACTTTACAGTCAGATTATCATACACTCTCGTTTTGACTCTTTCTCCTTCCAGCATCTCTTCTTCCTCCTCTTTACGTTCTCTCGTTCTCTGTATTATTTCAACGCAGTCCTTCATTTTCAGTAAAGTTTCTGGCATCTCATGATTACAAAGCACTCTGTTCTTCTGTTCACACTGCTTTAAATGCTGAGCAATACACGTCCATGCCTGTGTTTTGCACTTGACATGACCAGAGTTCACCATCAGCGTGGAAACATAATCCATCCAGGCTTCTGCCATATGACGCAGAATTACCTGCTCATACGGTGCTGCTGCTCGGGCTACATCAAGCTCATCTCCTTTCTCCTCTGGTTGGGATAGATTCCCGCGATCCTGGAGCTGGCGGATACAGATCAGTTCTACACTTCCGGCTCCAGGCAGTAGCTTTCCGTCTTTAAGCGCATGGTGCACGCGATAGGCACAACTCCAAAACTCATCCTCCATGCTCTGGAGCTTAGCGCGAACGGAGCTTGTGATGAGCGCCGTGGCCAGACTTGTGCCATCAGTCACCACACTCACCACGGTATATTCTGTTCCCTCGGTGCGATACTCTCTGATTTGGTTCACGCTGACTCCGGAACCAACGCATCGCTCGCTGAGCTGTGAGATGTACGAGACTGGAAGCGCACCCGTGGCTGAAGCAAAGGCATCCAAAGCGGACGCTGGTACATGCTCAATAATGAGGATGCGATGGTGGAGGCAGTGATCTTTCAGCTGCTCAGTGACACTACCACTCACTAAAACAATGTCTACCTCGAGGTTTGGAAGTATCCTCAGTGCCTCGTCCATCCATTTCTCCTCACGGCTGATTCCTCGTAAATCAGAGCGATCACTCAGATATGTGGCATTTTTAGGTCTGTTGAAACCTACATGACGGTGTTTCTCACTCAGGTCACCATGAATGAGGCTGATCTTTAAAGTCCGTTCTTCTAATTGTTTGACTAGCAATGCCTGTTCTGCAGACAACACCACAACATACCCATGGAGTACACTCGAGTGCTCCTCGGATAATCCTGGCAACAAGCATGTAGCCAATTTATCAATGTCTAGTGCTTTGCAGCTCTGATTTTGACCGCTGTACCTACACTGAATCCTACTAGCTTCGATCACTAAACTCATAGTCGTCTCACATCCGTGAGAAACGGCTTCAGCCAGAGGAGCGATTTCAAAACTTGTGCGTATCCTCCCGTCGCCCGTGATATGATGACGATTAAAGTGCCTACTGTGCTTGAGTTTTAAATTGTGCTTTAAAGAACGTTGGTCTTTCAGAACGGAAAGCTTAGCCACACTATCTATAGTTTTAGCACAGTTCTGAGCTAACTGCCTCACTCCTACACAACGTTCCAAACTTGAGCCATCCTGAGAATTCATGTAGTCGCCGCCTTTCTCCCTCAGTTGCTGTTTGTGTACATCAGCCTTACAAACAGCTGACTCCACATCCACAGCACTCAGCTTACAGGCCTCCAGACACACTTCCAACCCCTTCGACATGCCGGCCACTATGTGCCGAATAGAAATGCCTTGGTGGAGACATTCCAGTGCCACCCTGCTCCAGACGCCAGCCAGAAAGATCAGCGAGGCCGTGCCAGTATGCAGTGTCCGCCAATGAGCAGAGGTGGTCTCGCGCAGAAGCTGAGCCACAGATCCACTGAGCTCCAACTGCTCCAGCAGACGATAACAGGAGCAGACGAGCACCGCCTCATCACTTACATTGTCTTGGATCATTTTGTAGCGCTTACTGGGGCCCAAAAATGTATGAGTTGCAGCTGCCATGGCCACCAGTTCCTGGAGTCCAATATGGCGACGCTGGTTTATTGCTGCGCTTCCCAGCAGTGACATCAGTAGGGTGGAGAGATGCAGTTCTACTGTCTGTAATAATAACAGAGAGGGAGGATAATAAAGAGCCTGCTTACAATTGAATTTGAAGATCAAATACAAACATTTATCGTTTGATTATTATTATATTTTGATCATATAATTATTTAACAATATCCCATGTGATTGGAGCTTAACTCCAAGGTGATTCATTAGTCTTTTGTGGCCAGTGTGATGTTTTTTATGCTGTGGTGTACTTGGGCAATAGTGTGGGTGTGGGAGATGCTAATAGGCTTAATGAGATGCTCAGGAAAGCAGGCTGGATTCACTACTCAAAAGAGCAGAGACTGTGGTCAAGCAAAGAACACTAAAAAAAAAAAAAAAAAATACAAACCATAGTGAACAATGACTCTCTTCCACTCAGTAACAGAGTTACTGCTTTAAAAAGCATTATGGAAGGTAATTTATACCTTCAGCCATTAGGCTTTTTAATGAGTCCCTGCATGGACAAGGTATTGTCAGCATCCTCGTTGCTCATGAGGAATGAATTGCTGCTGTACATATGTTTATTCTCGCAGCTGCTTTACAATCTTACTCACAGTATGCAGAAAATTTGCAGTCTTCTCTAAACATACTACCTCCCTGTACAAATGTACATACTGTATAAATAGGACTTTTGTGTACTTGGTCTATTTTAGATTATTGTATGCTTTTTTTGTTTGTTTGTTTGTTTGTTTTGTTTCCTCCTTCCCCTATGTAATTGTTTTAGTCTGTGCTTTTGACTGAGCTGCTGCAGATCTGAAATTTCCCTCGGGATTGGTAAAGATTTATCTTATCTTATCTCCTATCCTAAAGGTATCTTATTTAAGGTGTGTCTGTGTATTTTATATATAGTATTCTGTATCAATGCAGAAATGCACTTACTCACTCACTCACTCACTCACTCATCGTCTATACCGCTTTATCCTGCATACAGAGTCGCAGGGGACCTGGAGCCTTTCATAGGAGACCTAAGGCACAAGATGTGGTATACCCTGGATCGGGTGCCAATCCATGGTAGGGCGCATACACACTCACATGCTCATTCACACATTTGGGAACGGCAATTAACCTAACCTGCACATCTTTAGACCATGAGACGACGAAGCACCCAAGCCCGGGGAAAACATGCAAACGGCACATACGGATCAGAGGCGGGAATCGAACCTGAAACATGGAGGTGCACAGTGACAATGATGAGCACTATGCCACTGTGCTGCCCCAGTGCAGAAACTGATATTGAAAACTTGTTTTTATGCAATATATTAAACATAGTATAATAACAAACTGAATGGTACAGATGTCCACATTTAAGCTCTTCCTCCATCCAAACTCCAGTTTAACTCTTTGATCACAGCTCAAGACTTAGAATATGAACAAGATAAGTTGTCCATTGCTAAGCCCAAGCACAATAACTTTCAACATGGCTTACAAACAAGCACCTTACAGTATCTACAGTATACATACAAGTAATTCTATAAACTGTTTACAACTGTGGAAAATTAATGTAAAAGCAAGAGTGGCAGTAAGCTGATCACCACCTGCACGTGAGTCTTGATTTATTTTTTTATCCTTTTCTTTGTGCGTAGCTGAATTCAATCAATTAAATATTTCTTAATTACAGTACAAATATTAGACAATTCTCTACGTAATTTCTCGCCTGCGCTATAAAGCTTCGATCGAGCTAAAAACACAAACCTTCGGAATCTCCTCCTCGTCCCCATACTGCTGTTCCGTTCAGGGTTTACGCATGCGCGTTGCCTCCACAACGCCAAGTCCACGCCAGTTGCTAAGCTACTGAGCCTAAACGAACGCTTATCTGTCAATCACAAACTACTTGTCCTGCCTACTTGCTTAAGATTGGTCAGACGCACTGTCGCTAAAGCGAGGGTAAATTTCTATTCGGCATTTTGTTGTCACTCCACGGATAGCCACACCCCTTAAAAAGTTATTCAACATCCTTGCTTACCTAAGCAACGTTATCTAACCTTGCTTGGCGGTTTGTTTTGTTTCTGCGAAACTCATAGAAATTTAGACACGCTGAGTCTGAGATGGTAAGAAGTTATTATAGTGTGTGTCTGTTCTTTAAACTTAAAATAGTATTTATACACATAAAATGAGCGCGTTTTGGAGAAACGTTGTTAGCAGGTTAGCTTGAAGCTAACGTCCGTCTGTTATAACTTCGTAACTTAGCAACAGGAATAGTATTGTTTCCTTATTCCCTTAGGCATTTAATTAAACACTGCGGGCTAAGGGATGTGTGACTTTTGGAAACTAGATGTTGTGTAGGTGTTTAGGTTTAGTTTATGGTTAGCTTCAACGATTCATTTCCTTATTTTTGTTAATATGGAGCAAAACATTAGCTGTGCATCAAAACCCCTATCAGTTCCTGCATTTTATTTAAATGCGACAGAATCCCAGACATAGCTTCTTTGTTTAATGTTACAAATTCCTTGAAAATACGTTTATGTAATTTTTTTAAGTGTCTTGTTTTGTACTCATTATTCAGTAATAACAATATCTATGCTAATTTCTCAGTATTTAACAACATCCAGCCATGACTCATTTTGTTGATGAAAATGTATCTATTAATCATTTTGTTTCCCTGTTTTTAGGCATCTGGCTTCAGAAAACCAACTGCAATTCAGCGGAAGAAAGCAGCTCCCAGACAGGACCTGACGGAGGAACAGAAGCAGGAGATCCGAGAGGCGTTCGATCTGTTTGACACTGACGGTTCTGGCACTATCGATGTCAAAGAGCTCAAAGTAAGACAATACTCTGAAGGCATCATATACACTAGAGACTAAAACATTACACCAAAGCTAATGACATTCAAAATCAGATTTTCACAACTAAAAGCACATTTCATAGTTGTTCATATTTCATAAGCCAGTTAGGGGACTTTGTTCCTGTTAATTTCAAAAGGTAAGCGATAGATACACAAATCAAGTATAATATTAACCCCAGTGTCAGATGGGCTGAACAGTATTGACCAACTATAAACCAGCAAACTGGCCTTGGGTGGCGCCCGAGGCGCACTCATGAACGCAGAGACCAAAGGCCAGCTCGTCCACTCAAATTCCACAGAAATGCCGCTCAAATATCAATGCTGGCCATGATAGATAGGCGCTAGAACATTCAGTGCACCACAACCCCTGATGCATGAAGTGCAAAAAGTCCAAGGCTGCCAACCGGGCCTCTGAACTCCTCAGATCCCAATCCGATCGAGCACTCACGGGATGTGCTGGAGAAACAAGTCACAGCACTCAAAGGGTCCTCTGCCAACATCCTGTTGCATTTGAGCTTTTTAGACCAAAGTTTGTTCATCCCTGGGAGTTTTTTCTCCTTCCTGAACATTGCAGTGCCCCGAGGTTTTTTGCATGCAGTTACTTATGGTAGATTAAGTTGTTTGGAAATCGTTCTCAGAGAAGAACCTGACTTGTTAAAGTATGGGATAAGTTGCTTGGATTTTCACATGGTATCATGGGCAAAAAATGCACTGGCTCTTTTATTGCTGCTAACAATAAGATTCTGGCCAAAGAGGCAGAGGGCTAATGTTGCCACCACACATCTCAAGAGTTTGATTCAAATTCAATCCTGAGCTTGGGCTACTGTGTGTGTGAAGTACTATTTGTTTTCCCATGTTAACAACATGCCAGTAGTTCTATTGGCCTGAGTAAAATTTAGCTAATGAGTAAAAAATTATGTTTATGATGATCTATTGATCTATCTATATGTTAATCGTTTTAGCTAATGAGTGGTATTTGCATGCCTACTGATTCATTAGGTACACCTACCTTGTAGCTACACTTTGAATATGTAGCTCATACATGATGTATATAGCTCATAATTAAGTGACCACTAAATGTTTTAAAACGTCAGTGGTTTTAACTGATACACCACTGTCCCACATGTCTCTGCTTTGACAGTGTTGAAGCTGCATGTAGATCCACCACTCATAAAATACCTACTCAGCACTGGGCTGTTATTGTACATTTTAGATGACCTGCTAATATAAAAGTTCTATTTAAAACCATCAATCTGAGAATGATGTACTTCCAAGATAAACATTTTATAAATGCATACAGTTTTTATTCTACATAGCCTGCTCTAAATTCCTGAACATATTTCACACAGTGATTAGTTACATTATACAGTATTTATATCTAGTCACAAATGTCAGTGATTGCACTTAATGACTTGTGTTTCTTTACTTTATTCAGGTTGCTATGCGTGCTCTTGGTTTTGAGCCAAAGAAGGAGGAGATCAAGAAGATGATTGCTGATGTCGATAAAGAAGGCTCTGGCACCATCGACTTCAATGACTTTCTGTCCATGATGACCCAAAAAATGGTAAAATTGACCTAATATCATGTATAAAAAAACACCCATCTGTAATAATGATTTCCCAGGGAATTTTATACCTGTTTTATTCAATCTCTGTATACTCTACATATAACTACATTTCTCACCATAGTTATTGAGGTTGTGCTCAATTTGTTCTAGCTGTCTCACCAAATGATTGTTAAACATTAAACTCACTAGGTGCATTAATATAGATCTTAATATTCCACTAATAATGGGAGTAATAGTCCAGTCAAATAAAAATGCCTTATCTTTAACACCTCAATCAGAACTGTTGAGGCCAATCCTAATTAATTTTCAAGTATCAGTGTAAACAATTAAATTGGGACCTCTGATCAGAATGATTTGAGTCGGATCTAGTCCATGTAACTGTAGAAATCTAGTCCATGTGTATGAAGCAGATAAACTCTTGCATGAGACAGAAGGACAAAGCAGACTTTATTGCCAAAAACAGGAATAAGTCAGGTGGATGGCCATGTCTTAGGTTTGCAGTTGTGCCACATTCTTTCTATTTTTGGATGATGGATTGAATAGTGTGTCTGTGAGACGTTCAAACCTTGGGATCTTTTTTTAAACCTAACCCTACTTTATACTCCTCCACAACTTTCTCCCTGACCTGTCTGGTGTGTTCCTTGGGCTTCAACAAACTTCTGAGGGCTTCACAGAGCAGCTGCATTTATACTGTGCTGAGGTTACATTACACACAGGTGGTCTTTATTCACTTATTAGGTGACTTCTGAAGGCTGTTGGTTCTACTGGATTTTAGTTTGGCGTAACGGAGTAAGGGGCGTTGAATACAAATGCACGCCACACTTTTTAGATTATTATTTGTCCTTCCACTTCACAATTATGTGCCACTTTGTGTTGGTCTATCACATAAAATCCCAGTAAAATACATTTACGTTTGTGGTTGTAATGTGACAATTTGAAATTCCCACTTAAGATGTAGTTATCCTTTGCTATTATTACAACCTTTACTCTTCTGAAAAGGCTTTCCACTAGATTTTATAATGTCACTGTGAGGCTTTGTTCATTTACCCACAAGAGCATTAGTGAGCTCCGGCATGGAGGGGGCCTGGGGAAGCAGTCAGCATTCCAGTTCATCCCAAAGGTGTTCAACGAGGTTGAAGTTGGTGCTCTGTGCAGAAACGCAACTTCATGCATCTTACTTTGTGCATAACGGGATTGTCATGCTAGTTAGAGGGAAGAAAAATTGTAATGTAATAGAAAGGCATCCTATACTTTGTGGCAGTAAGTTGGAAAAACTATGGTCAGATGTCCACATACGTTTGGTCATATGGTGTGTTTAAATAAACTTGCCTTGTCTCACTTCCTGAGGGAAACAGCTGTCACAAGGTTCACTTGATCATTGAGTGATCAGATCTGGATGAAATCCAAAGGAATATTCTGGCTCTGCTTAGTGGGTGTAAAGGATTTTAAGCAACTAAAGCTGTTCAGATACAGCAGTCAGATTGCTTATGTAGAGAAGGGTAGTTGTCAAAATTGTCATCAAAATTGTTCTCCTGCCTCCTTCAGTCAGGCGTTTCAGAAAAAGCATGTTCTATTCTTCACCATTCCAGACTGGTAAGCTACTTTCTAAAAGGAGGATATTGTTAGTGACAAACCTGAGGAAAATAAATATGGTAATGAAAAGACGAGCAATAGAAAAAAATGCTTGTCAAATAATATTACACCTTGTTAAATAGTAGAATCTGAACGTCAGAAGATGTGGGAAAATAATGAACTTTGGAGTGGTAACAGTAATTCCAACCACAAAACCTTATGTTTGGCTGCATCATTCCACCCCAGCATTGATTAAGTTCCTGTAATACCACTACGTCAGTTGTTTTTATTTCTTACATGTTTTGCATATTTAAAAACAAATGGCTCTTGGAAGTACATGAGACAATATTTAGAATTCTGTACATGCATTGTAATAAAATTGTGATAAAATTTATGATCTTCCAATACAGAGTGAGAAAGATTCAAAGGAAGAAATTCTAAAAGCATTCAGATTGTTTGATGATGATGGGACTGGCAAAATCTCATTCAAAAACCTCAAACGAGTTGCAAAGGAGCTTGGTGAAAACCTAACAGACGAAGAATTACAGGTAAGTATGGCCACATGACGACATAACAATTTCTAACATTGTAACATATACAGGTTAGTTTCCATACCTGGGCATAAAAACAACCCAGCATGCAGTAGGGTAGACCATGAAATAGGAACATGTGGTGATGTTCCTATTTCATGATCTGCCCTACTGCATGCTGACTCAATGCTGTCTAGACTAGTCTTAGACTGTCTAGTCTTCTTGCTGTATTTTGATTACCCAAAGATATTCATCACGAGGAACAATAGCTGAGGTCATCAGGGAAATGTCTTGTCTGAATATCTATGGTCTTGTTCAGTATTGTTACCCTGTGTTCTCTCTGGCAGGAAATGATAGACGAGGCAGACAGAGACGGTGATGGAGAAATCAATGAACAGGAGTTTTTACGGATAATGAAGAAGACTAACCTGTATTAAAGTGTTGTCTTTTTCTCTTTTATTTTGCTACTCCCTGTTCTTCTTGTTATTTGTATTCACTGTCGTTTTCAGGTCATTTGTATCAAAATGGTAATCTGAAACTTGAATCAAATGTTTCAGCATTTTTTTTTGTTATGCTTAATTTTGTATAATAATGAATAAATAGTTTTGACTAACTTGTTTGTTTTAATTGGGTGTATAATACTCCAGCTATTCTATTACTACTACTACTACAGACAAGTTAAAAGAAGTACCTTGTTATTACTTCTAACTTCTATCTTAAAAACTCTTTAGGACTCTAAAAGCACTAGATTTGTCAACACCCCACAGATGAGGTGATGTAGTAAGTAAAAGCTAACATACCATTATATTGATTATCTTTAATATAAACAATAACATCAAGAAGGATAAAATCTGAATATCACTGTTGTCTTTTACTTTACGAATCAAATAGAGGTTTGGTGAGGGAGAAAATAAAACAATAATCCACAAAAAAAAGGGTAATGAAAACATGTATTTTAATATATTTGTTGGTAATTAGTCACTTATCACTTTTGATCATAACAATGCCATCCAATCTTCTAGTTTGAGAATCAGGAATCATAAGCAATTTCAATGTACAATGTGTGTGTGTGTGTGTGTGTGTGTGTGTGTGTGTGTGTGTGTGTGTGTGTGTGTGTGTGTATACACACTGTATATACAAATGGCTTATGATTCCTGAATATATATAATCAGAATATATTCTGATGTCAAGTTTTACATACTTACCTGTTCAGATATAAGGTTGGATTAAATTCTACCTTCGTAGACGTGCATGAGTAATAAAACACCACCTCAAAATTGATTATTTTTCAATGACTACGTCTCCCCTTCTTCTAAAGATGCATTTCAATTAATTCGTAGTTACTTTTACAGTAGAGTTCTCTCACCAGCCTTTCTTGTTGTTTCTTGTAATTAATAAATCAAATAAAAAGGTTACAAAGCACTGCCACCCACAACGTAAAGGTCAAATTAACATCAGGCAGTTTACAGAGGTGTATAGTTATTACTGTAGCTTTAGCTTATGTGGATAGTCCATCACACATGTCTTGGTTGTCCATATAGAAATTATAACATTAGTATAGACTGAGAACATTAATATTAATGATTAAAAAACATTCTCACCAAATCAGAGAATACCAAGAGAAATGCATTTAAATAGGTGCTTTGGACTGAAACCTTGAAATAAAAGTGCAACTTTAAATGCATTTCTCTTGTTATTTTCTGATTAGGTCAGAATGCGTTTTTAAACGATTAATATTGATGTTCTCATTCTATAGTGGCTAAACAGGCTAGTTTTTTCTTTGCAAAGCTAAAATGTTTTTGAAACTGATTTGACCTTTACTTTCAATGAAGTGCGTATATGACTTCTGTAGATATGACTTTAGTCAGTTTACAGATGTGAAGAGCATCATGTGGCAGACCATCAGTAGTGAAAACGAGATGACTCAGTGTCTTTAAGCGAAATCAATTATGCATTAATGAAATGACTCAATATAAGTGACTAATATGTCAGTAAAAGTGATTTCAAACTTGAAAGTTGAAGAATGAAGCCAGCAATCATGCTGAGCCAAGTCTGCATAAGACAACAAGGGACTAGCTGATAAGAAAATACAGTTCTCTATAAAAAATACTTGCCCAAATCATGTCTACCTGAGTTATAAACAGGAATTTTGTCATGGTGCTTACTTTCCGAGCCCTTAGCGAAATGCTGAAGCGTTGGAGGGCTGGCGGAGTGTGGGGTGAAAGTGCTGTTTATCAGTTTCAGTAACCAAAAAAACTCAAAACGGAAAGTAGGAAACAGTGAAATGATAAAATAATGTACGTCAAACTGTCAATTTTTATCGCCGCCTCAGCATCTCAAATATGACCACCCAATCAGCCGCTTAATCTCTCTAGAAGTCAGAAAACCATGCAAAATTATATAGGATAGAAATGTTTTGATGAACACTGGTGACTTCAACATAAGCTGATTGATGATGAGGATAATACTACCAGTAATAATAATAATAATAATAATAATAATAATAATAATAAAGGAAACTGGTCGTTAAACGTTTAAGCAAAATAGCTGTTGTGGCTGTTTAAAAAAGAAAACACACAATTATGTGTATTTCTAGTAAAAGTCTATTTCATTCGCTTGCATCAAGTCTACTCAATTCTGATTTGACCCTTACTCATTTTCGGGAAAATTAGTCATAGCCTTATAACCTTTTATTAGAAA
This sequence comes from Clarias macrocephalus, assembly GCA_011419295.1. NCBI lineage: Eukaryota > Metazoa > Chordata > Actinopteri > Siluriformes > Clariidae > Clarias > Clarias macrocephalus. The sequence continues at coordinate 15,114 of JAAGKR010008833.1, read as the reverse complement.
ACATAAACATCCGAACTCTGTCCTACGATGTGTATAATGACTTTAAAGTGGAAAAGGTCTTTTCACAGTAAACGTTCAAGCCACCTCACTGCACTGTCAAAGCGTGCCCCACTTTAATGCCATGCCCCCGGCTCTTAGAGGAAAATTAGCTTTGAAGTTGCAAATACACACTCCTACATGCAACGGTCTGGACAAGAACTGGCCTTCAGTTTCCTCTAAATCTCCCCATTTCCACAACAACATCAGCCTAAAATGCTTTAAGCAAGCGGCTGTCAGTTAACCCTTAAAGGTCACGAATGTGTCACCATTTTACATCAGATGTACAGAAAGAGTACTAATAACACTCAGTGTACAAGACCCCTCAGAATAAACCTGTGATCACTCCGCTTACAACTGCTGAGCACTCCAAATGGTATGTACTCCACAGATTTGCCATTTCAGACACATAAATGTTATTACTGATCAGTTAATGTGTGACAGAAGACATGCATGTAGTCTATATGATGCTGTATCTGGTCAGAATAGTCAAATCAATGTTGACTGATTTAAACTGCTTTAGTTCATTTTCATGAAACATGGTTAATGTGAATTTGAATCCTAAACTCTACTGTTTATTATTTACATGTTGATCTTTAAGGAACATTCGGTAAATAGTGTGAAGCTGATAAGAGGACTATGTGTTTTGTGTTTGCTTGGCATTTAAGGGGTTAAAATGATGCCTATAAACCTGAACCTATAAATACTGCCTCCTGTTTGAAACAAAGGAAGTATACAGTGCATATGGTATGTGGCAGTGAGGGTTTTAACCACATATAGCTAAAGTGTTTACAAAGTGCTGAGTCTGATATGTCACTTCCAGAGAATGTTCTAATAAATAGCATCAATGAATACTCTGTAATGCGATAATGTAAAGTCATTTCCTAAATCTATCCTGTCCTGAATGGTGTAAAATTAAGATTTAAGTAACCAACATTTATCTGTATATGCAAAAATGATTTTTTCATATGTAGGAATATGAAAATGGCAAATAAGCATGAGTTGAACTCTTAGCCCCTTAACCATTTAGCTGTGTACTTGAATCAGGTTTTATATTTAGTTGAGTGGCTAATAAAGATGAGAAGGGGCTGAGAAAGTGACATGGTTACTGTACTGTAATGTGACTTTCTTTCTGCCTTCAAATAAACCAGAGGAAAAATGCCTCAACCATTATATGTCTGAATAATAATATCCTAATCATACGCATATAATCCTTATCACAGTTATCACATTCATTAGATTAAATTAGTTAAATTAATAACGATGTCATTGTCAATAAAAGCAAACCAGCACGCTGATGTTGTCACTGTATTATTATTATTATTATTATTATTATTATTATTATTATTATTATTATTATTACTAGTACTAGTAGCATACTCACCACAGTAATATATTAGATTAGATTAATTTAATGATGATAGCATTCTCATTAAATACAAACCATGCTATTATTATTATTATTATTATTATTATTATTATTATTATTATTATAGTATAGAACAATGTAGTATAGTATAGTATAGTATGGTATAGTATAATATATTCAAAGAATTCAAAGAAAACCAGGACTTTTGATTGTTCAGAATAATAGAACACAGCTATGAGAGTAAACACCTATAAATAAAGTACCTATATTTCTCTATATGATCCCCCACTACACTAATGCACTCATGCAAGTGGTTCTCTAGCTTGGATACCTCGGCCAGGATAGTCATCCATGGACATATTGCCTTCTTTAAAATGTTTTACTACGGCTAAGTGTCTCATCACCATACTGTGCTTGAAGTCTTCTGTAAATGTCAATCAGCTTCACTCCATCATTCACGAGAAATTTCATCCCAGGTCCCGGTTTGACTTGAACACACTTCATGTTATTGTTGGTCTTTTGGCTGCTCCCGGCAAGGGGCCACCACAGCGGACAATGGGTATAGTTTTGATGTTAAAAAAAAAACAGAAAGAAAAAAAATGTACGAGAAGATGCTGAATTTACTTTTTGTTCATAAAAATGTATATATTCAGTGTGAGATTAAAAATAAAAAGGCTTTTTTTTTTTGTTTTATCTTTAGCAAAGGTGGTGAGGGTAAATTTTTTATACACACACACACACACACACACACACACACACACACACACACACACACACACACACACACACACTGTGGGTATTGATGTGATATTGGTGTGGTGTGAATATGAAAGAACACATATGGCTCAGTAATGTGGTCCGCACATACAAGCTTGGCACAGGTTTTACGCCGGATGCCCTTCCTTTCATTTTATCCGGGGCTGGCACTGCATCTAGTGGCTGGGGTTTGGTCACTGGCTGGGAATCGAACCCGGGCCTTCCGCAGAGCAATCAAAACACCTATCACTGAGCCACCAGCGCCACCAACGTTATGTCATATTATATTGCTTACAAACTAAAACAATAACAAAAATGGTCATCAGTGAACGATTAAGAACGCTGGGTGTAAATAGTTTGTTTTTTTTATCACAGAAACAGAAAAAAAATTCTGAGAATTTAATTAAACCGAACAATGTTTTGGCCTCCTGTAAGCACAGCAGAGATTTTTAAACCATTGCTTACTTGACTTAAATTTTCACTATCATGATTTGCTGTGTTAAATGAATATAAACAGCTCTGTGCTATTGGTAACGCTCTTGAAGCATATGCTCATGAGTGCAGACAAAAGCAACCAAGGTTTCGTAGGTGTTTGGCAATTATTATTTTTTTCTTTTTGCTGACGAAAGACCTCAGGTAAAGCTAAATTTAAACCTGGCCTCGGTTAAGCTACAAATTACTATTTCGGAATTATAAATAAAGTCCGCTGATAGAAGCGAGGGTTCCATGGCAGTAGGGCACAAACAAGCACGTAAACCAACTATTCCTAGTGTAGAGAGACACCCCATAGAGGCCATCCCCCACCTACACCCTGCCGCCTTCCTGCACACTTACCGTAATATCCGCAAAATCGGCCCGCTGCATGCTCTCACTCTGAATAATACTGAGCCATATGTGTCCTTTCATATTCACACCACACCAATATCACATCAATACCCACAGTGTGTGTGTATGTGTGTGTATAAAATGTACCCTTACCACCTTTGGTAAAAAAAAAAATATTAAAAAAATATTTTTATTTTGAATCTCACACTGAATATATACAATTTTATAAACAAAATGTAAATTATCGTACATTTTTTTGCTTTCCGTTTTTTTTTTTAACATCAAAATGAGTTTAGAAGTCATCCATGACTTTCTAATTTACTGGGGCATAAATATGTCAATCCTTTATTCATAAAGATGGAAAAGATTAGAGAATAAAGAAATGAAATAATAATGAAAGTGAATTTAAGATCTGAAATCATGTAGTGCCTGTGAAAAAACATAGCTACTCACTTAAAAATGTCCATAACTAGGACATATGGACATATGTATGTGTTTATGTATGATATGTGCAAAAACATGAAGTAAATATCTGGTTGAAATTTGTATATAAAGGTACCACTGAGATTTGATGATGATGATGATGATGATGATGATGATGATGATTATTATTATTATTATTATTATTATTATTATACATTACAGGGAACATGAGTAAGAATGAAAGAGACTTTGAGTTCTTTTTTTTCTGAACATTTATACAGTGTATGAATGGTTCTGAGTAATTTCTGAAGAATAGCATTTAAAGAGCTACGTGCAAGTACTGCAGACTCGGTGAACTGAAAATATCATTTATGTCTGTTGGCAAAATGCCATTTTTATGCAGCTGTTATTGACCACTACAAAAGCGTATGCTTATAAAGCAGCCCACACAATAACCACAAACTCAACTAATAAACTAGTTACCACAGCACAAGTGAATCAGCAGGCAATAGATAACTGAACTGTCTGTACAATCTTTTAAATCAAGTGTGACTACATGTGTGCATTTGTAAATGTGGGACAACCGTTGTATTAAAGTAAATAAAGTGACTTTTTGGTAAAATGGCTGGTTCCTTTTGACCCCAGGCTCAGCTTTGAATTTCATATTAAATATTCAAATCCTGTGGTTTTTAAGGGACTTTTTTTTTTTTAAGAAAACTGGTGACTAAGAACTCTGTGTTACTCAGTGAGAAAATGAACCCAAATTTAGACTGATTGCTTAGTTCTAATGGAAATATGATAACAGATGCTGACAAATCTTCGGCTATCCACTGATATAGCACTTATCATTCGATTCTTTCAGCTTTTTTTCCCCTCATGATATACCTCAATTTTCAGAAATAAATTCAGACAATGTATTATTTTTAAGTATATTGATAGATTTGCAACATTTCAGCAACACATGAATAACACCTAAAGCATGTTTTTCTTTATAGTGAACATTTTTTAAATTTTTTTATTTTTAATGTCTTTTTATGTCTCTTTAATAAAAATTTTAAAGAATTTTAAATATATATATATATATAATTCTTTAAAAAATCTGCAGTATATATATATTAAATTTAAGAGACATAAAAAAGAATTATATATATATATATATCATATATATATAAAATTATGATATATATATATATATGATACAATTCTTAAAAACTCTTAATAATAATACTGAGTATAAAGTTTAATTTAGTAATAAGAGATAAAAGAGTGCTCATCAACAGTGTATAGTATAGTGTGTTAACCGCTGAAAATATGATTAATTGATTAATTGGCCATTTCATAACCATATCTAGTGCGTTGGTCACTTTTTGGACATACAATTGTTGACTGTAGGACTTCTGTTGCTGTTTGCAATTTACTGTCACTGTCTTCCATGTCCACCATTTGACTGAAATACATTTTTAACAGCACAACACTGAGCATATTATCAGTCTACAAGCTAAAAGACCGCAAGCTTTCTTAGTGGTCCCTCTTTGTTCTATGTAAAACCCTACAACAAATAAATGAAACCGTAAGGCTCATCACAGCAGTATAACAGCATGATCAGCATTGCAGCTGTTTTACACAAGTGCCTTTTGTATCTGAATGCTCAGATATAGGGCTCTTAAAAAAGTGCTACTTTGCCAAAAATATGGCCATTTTGTACACAAACTTTACTAGACACACCTTAAGGAAGATCAACGAGATTAGAGAATTAATATTATTTTTAACATGATACTAAATTAAATTATTAAACATAATTTAATTATTTTTAATAAATTAGCTCTTTTTTTGCTAATACTGAGAGAGGAGCACAGTTCTTTGCAAAAATCTTTCATTCATCACCCTTCATTTCTTCATGTTAAATTACATTTTTTTTTAAATGTATTCACGTTCAAAGCTTTACATGGCTTCGCTCCAGTGTACCTGCCTGAACTGATCACACCACATGCACCTGCTCGATCATTGTGATCTGTCTCGGCTGGCCTGCTATCAGTACCAAGCTTCAATCTTAAAACAACATTCTTTTTTGTGGCGCCAAGGCCCTGGAATAAACTCTGACTTAACATTTTGACATTTTGCAGAGTAACACCAACTCTGAGTTTAAAGCAGCTGTCAAGACTCATCTTTTTAAATGAGCTTATCAACTTTAATGTCTGCTTCATTTAAGTTTATTTATTTATTTATTTATTTATTTATTTTATTACTTATATTTATGCACATCTACATATTGATTACTGACTGACTGACTTATTTTTATTTCACTTTACACTATGTTTAATCTTGCGGATCTTAATTGTCTACTATTCTATTTTTTCATGATTTTATTCTCAATTCTTTACAAATTCTGTTTACCTTTTATGTTCAATGTAATTTGTCCTTGGGCGCTTGAAAAGCACTCATAAATAAAAAAAAATATTATTATTAATAATCATAATAATAATAATAATAATAATAATGATAAATTATGTACGTAATTATGTGAAAAATGTGAACAAATGTTGCACCATGACAAAATACCTAAAAATGCATAAAATAAAAAATAAATTGGTTGTTTATGTAACAACCTCAGGAGCAAACTCTTTTCCCCTCTCGTCTGTTCTAACCACTCAACATTTAGCATCACCAGTACATTGGACCGATCATCTGTCATCATCTGCACCTGTTTCTCACTGATTTATGGCCTTAGTTAGATATTTTTTTGGCTTAAATGTTTATAGTGTGGCTTAACAAGAAAACTTCTCCTTTAGGGACCCTATTGATCAAGACTATATTTGAAATACAAAAATGTCTGGCTCTTTGAAAACAAAACATAATGACACATAACAACTTTTTTTTTTTTTTGGGGGGGGGGGTATTTTTTCTAACCTGTTCAGTTTCTTATTGTTTATTAAATCAACATACATACTGTAAGCCTCCCCTTGAAATTATAATGTTCTATCTGAGTGTTTCTGGGACTTTTTTGTTTGTTTGTTTGTTTGTTTGTTTGTTTGTTTGTTTGTTTTATTCTGTAAAGCTGTTTTGCGACAATGACCATTGTTAAAAATGTTATATAAATAAATAAAAAATGTCATTCAATTCGAGATATTGAGCTTCAGTAAATAATCCAAATGCATATCACACACACAAAAAAAAAACTCACCTTACGTTGTCACAGAATAAGAATTTTTTTAATCCAATTTTGACAAAAAGTCAGACAGAAAATGTCCTTTTACCTGAATACATTTTACCAAATAGTTCATTTTTCAACAAGTTTCCTTCTGTTTTGACCACATTTCCTTCAAATGCAATTTGCGTTTAACACTACCAACCACAGACAATTCTCTCTCTCTTTCTTTTTCTCTCTCTGTCTCGATCTATATGTATAGAGGAACTAAAATTTTTATCCGTACCATGGAACCATATCAATATAAAAATATTATGCTTTATCGTTGTAAGGTTATTTTTTCGTTAAGGCTCCCTTCATCTGCATATCACTTTGCTCTTACATCAGAATATTATAATTTCATAGAACTTCGTAGATACAGAACACAGATACAGACATGATGACAGGACGGAAGTTGTGAGTCATTTTGGTTGTAATTAAACACACTCTCTTCCATGAGCTGAGACAGAGACTCCATGTACGGGTGAGGAATCCCCGGTGCGATTGCACACACAGAATGTCTCTCTCCAGCATTCTGGGGGTCACCTGGGCTTTTCCCTTCAGTAATGACACTATGGGCATGGTAAGATCGCATCCCCCACGCATCATTTCCTCTTTATTCAAGACCAGCAATCTCCCATGCATGACTGTGACCTCATTTCCTTAATGTTGATATTCATACTGATTATGTCACGAGAAACTGACCCGCGAAAACCACATCTGAAAATGACATGCTCAAATTCCTATGCGCATGCACGCATGTAAGTCTGTTTCTGCAAACAGATACAGACTAAATGAATGAATGTTAGAAGCAAAAAGGGGGGGAAAAAACATATTATTGACATGTTTGCATGAAAATGCAAGTTTTATTTTACAGATCATATTCTCAATATTTTCTCAATCGAAATTATATATATATATTTCTTGTTTTGGGGAAGGTTTCATCACAAATCCGCTATTTTTATCTCGCACGTAAAAAGGTGCATAAAACGGACTTCCTGTTGTTTTCTTGAATCAACACAATGTGTGTGTGGGAAGACAACGAAAAAGCACCTTTTTACGTTGACATCCACACAATCGCACCTATATCTCCTATATGTGTGTTCGCAAACACACATAGACCTACTGCTGATTCAGAATGAGAAGAAGAACTGAGAGCACTTCGTAGTTTCCTGCCAAGTGTGCAGAAAGTCTAGGTCATGTTCACACACACACATACACGCAACTGCACACACCAAGTACACACACAGAGAGAAAAAAACTCTCGCATCCGTACATCCCCCACGCAAACGATTCTCTCTCTCGATGACAGTCGTAACGGAGCCAATGGAAAAGAAAAAGTCATTAGTCACTGTTTGTCCCTGTGTTTTTCCAACATCAGCTAAGACGTGGTTTTCCTGGGTCCCGAAGTATCCTATATAAAGGTATGTGTTCACCTATGGCCAGTATGAACGCAACAGTTTAAACGCACATATAGCCTATTAGAGCTTGGATCAGTGTAAGTGAATAGTATAGATAAACATGAAGACGACTTTCTCTTGTGCTCTGTGTCTTCTGCTCGTAACAGCCTGCTGGACTCAGACGACGCCTCCTAAGGATATGAACTCCAAACTCCTCCAACAAGCCATCCGCCTCCTCAAAGGACTTATTGATAAAGTAAAGGTTAGTTGCTTATTTAACATTTTGCTCAATCCAACAGTTTGCTCAACTGACATGATGCCCTATTTAACTGACTTGATTTTTATCCGTATTGCAGGACAACAACACGTTTCTCCACTCACCAACAAATGATATTAAGGTAAGACAGGTGACTTTTAGATTGCTTCTCAGCTGACATTTAATTTGTAATATCTGGGCGCAGAGAGAAGAAATTCCTCAGCAATCTTCCATTTTTCAGCTGAACTTTTTTTTTTTTTTTTTTTTTTAAGGATTGACATAATAGTATTTATATTTGCACTCGAGAGAAAAGATTTGAAGCAACTTTTAATCGTTTGATGCATTACATGTTTTCTGTACAATTACAAATTCGCTGCAGTAAATCAGAAACTTAATGTGCCTAGTTTATGACACAACTATGACTAGACTCTGGAAGAGATAAGATGCATTTTTGACTTGACTTGTTTAAGATGTTTTTGGGCGAGTTTGGTTTCTCTCTCTCACTTGTGACTAAGAGTCAAACAGAAAGCGACTCATGCGAGAGTTTGGAGAAAGTGTGCCTAATTTAGGAGAAATCTGATGAGTAATGAAACGGCAGCACATCTGTAGGCTGCCCGAATGGCCGAGCAGTTTCACTTCTTTATGCATTTTCGCCTCCTAGTTCTCTAATGGCCATGCATTGTGGTGTTCAGAGTTCCGGTCTTTTGAGTGTAGGTTTGCTCAGGATGCGATCAATGGGGAGCGATATACTGTCAAGTCAACAAATGCATTAATCTACAATGAAACCTGTTTTTTTTTTCTTCTGAATTCTCTTGATTCTCATTGTAAGCTCTAAATTACATGCTTTTGTGCGGAAATTATGATGTTTCCCTGACAGTTCTGTGAAGTGAGTTTTAGAGTTAGGAGGGGGAATTCAGAAAAAAAAAAAAAATTCAGTACTGTTCCCGTAGTAGTGCTGAGAGACTTTTTCCAGTGTGTCCTGAAACAAAAGTCAATAGATTTACACTCATTAGCCTAGCACATTCAAAATCTTCTTAATGAATTGCATAAAATCAAGTAAAAGTAAATGCACTGCTCTTTAAGAGAATTAGACATTTAAATAAGGATTAGTCAGTTTGTTAATGAAATGGATTGTTTGCTTCTTTGTTTAGGAGTGCTGTTCCCAGTCTGCTTTCGAGTGCTTCAAGAAAGAGCTTAAATCCACCACCTCTCTGAATAATATAAAACATCTGAAATCGAAACTGGAGAGAAATCTGTCCAAACCCACCATTGTGAGTAAAAATTCACATAAAACATTGTTTACTTGTCTAAACAAATAATGTATAATGTAACAAGAAATTCAGCGCTAACATATTTGCTCGCGTTGTTCTTGTTGTAGATGAATAGCATGAACCAATGCAGTGGGGAAGAAATAAAGGTGAGATTTCTAAACATTTCAACGTAGACAATATTAGATTATTATATTAGCGTTTTTTTAGACTTTGTCCAACGTTGCTGAATGCTGAACGCTAATTGGTCGCCGTTCCTTTCCTCTGCCTTTTCAGAAAGCCGAGTGCAGGTCCTGCGACTCGTACCCGATGGTCAGCAGCAAACAGTTTCTGAATAATCTGCAGTCCCGTCTGCAAAAGGTTAGTTCACAAAAGAAAATAATAAAACCTTAATAATACATTTTCGTTCTTATCTAGTACTGTCAGGTCATTGTTGTTTAAATAAGTTTAGTCTAATGAACAGAAAATGTCACGTTGCCATTCTAAAAGTGAAGCATTAAAGCATAAAGTTCGCTCCGGGTGAATAACATTTCGAAATCTCTTTTGCAGGCATACAGTCGCCTTTCTTAAATTACAAGCATGACGATGACGATGTGAATGTGTGGACAACACTACCTCATGAAACCCTGGAGCAAATCACTCTGGATCAACACATCTATTTATTGCCTATTTATTTATTCTTTTTTTTTTTTTCCTTACAGTTACAATAGACTGAGAAATGCCTGCAGATATGTTGGCAGGATGTTTATTAGTTTTCCTAATGTTAATTATAATTAATACTGTGTTCACTTTGCAGAGAAAAATATATTTTAATATACATTTAAACTGCATTATGTAGTTTTTACAGTTATAAACTAGTACTAGGAAAAAAGACTTAAGACCTGTTGCTGCTATAGGATATATAATGTATGGGCAAAAGAATGACATTTTGCACTTGCATTTTCATGTCTTTTCCAAAACAGCAAAAACAAACCAAAGTCTAGTTTACACTGTCAACTGAAGTATCTTCAAGAATGAAAGAAAGAATGTCTCATAATGAGACTTTATGTGTTACATAATTACCCAATTGAACTTTCCTACTGTTTCGTATTTATTTTGCAATTAAAATAATTTTGCTGAAATATTATATGTGGATTTTGGTGATTTCTCTCACTCTATTGAAAGTTAAATATTTGTACATTTTTATGAAAAACACCACTATGTTCTCCAAAACGGATCCTCATTAGAGATGCAGCCATTTTTAATCAGTGGTGGCTTGGTGGAGATTTATTTGCAAGTTTTGCGGAGAAAACACTTCTGTACTGGACTAAGCTGGACCTTTTGTCACAGCGATGATTAGAAGAAATGATAATGGAGGGTGGAAACTATGATGTACTGGATGTTTCCATGACAGGTGCTCATTTGATTATGTGTAGTCGCTCCCCGTCAGAGCATTAACAAAACACTGGTAGATGGAAACACAGAACATTCACAGTTTCTGTGACGATTTTTCTGAAATTCACATAGCATTTGGTAAACATTCGTGGGGTAGCCTGGGAAAACCCTTCCCATGGTAAAATTGTTACATTTTCTGTTATGTATACGTAGTTCTGAAAACTATATATCAGTTCCACTAAGGGTCACAGACACGTTGAATGTTTAGACACAACCACTACTGACTGGTTTTAGCTGCTTTTAAGACATTGTAAGTTAACAGTAGGGGGTTATTTAATCATTTGCATTATACACATCTGCCTGCGTCTTGTTACCTCACATCACAAGCCTCAACTGATCTCCGTTTGCTAATTATAGATTATTCTTTCAGTCAGTTTTTTTTTTATGTACTGTAACTTGAAAGCATTTGCACATCACTTAAGTAAAAGATTTATATTTTCTTGATGTAGCAATGTCAACGTATTTTCCTTTCAGAAAAACTGATGTTACCATAAAACCTGATTTTTGGAAACGTATGGCTGCTTTCCCACAATTTCCCTGTTGACATTCAGGTTCCCTAGAACTTTACATAATTTGATGGAAATACACTCGCTAAAGTCCAACACTTCGATATTTAATCTTTAATTACGAAGTGCGATGTGATGGTCAACTCATGTTTGAAAAAGTATTCCTTCTGCTCGCTGAACCATTCTCTCACATGTCAACTAAAAAAAACCCAGATCATAACACTGCTCTAGAGGCTTGGACAGTGGGCACTGTGCATGATCGCTTCATGTGCAATCTTTTCTTAACCTGATTTATCTATTGCTCTGGAATAGGATCGATTTGAACCATCAGATTTCTACCGTAGATTTTTTATGCTGCAACCTCACCAAGCGTGTAAGTGATCTTTGACCACTGTCATTCATGATTTTGTTCCAACCACATTTCTTCTGTGAAGGTGATGGTTTAAAACTATCCTTCCAGGATTAAATAAAGGAATCGGACAGTTCTTGACCCAATTAGAGTAGATTAGTAGTACATTCACTTTTTTAGTGCAACAGTGACATTTTTTATTCAGGTCTAGACTGAGCTATGTGATATGTGAAAAAAATTTTAATCAGTAGATGACCTGAACATACTGAATGGCCAGGTTACCTCATCAGCGTATTTTTTTCTTGGCATGGGCATATTCTCAGATGGTGAGAGGGTAATTCTGGAAGCATGAAGAATCATTTTCACACATTAACTAGACGCTACAGTATGTGTCATAATCAAAACTAACAGTCGTAGGGTTAATCCCCGGAGAGCGGTCTGCACCCATGAATCTATGTTTTGTGTTGGGACTTTTAAAATGACTTTTGCTTCACAGTGGAGGACACGGCAGACGAGCAGAATTTGCAAGCAGCCACCTTGTGATCCGGCGTTCAGCCTGGAGTAATGTCACGTAGATCCTCCATGGTGCAGCAAGGGAAGGGGACAACGCTTAACTAAGTTGTCTTGGCTTGAGAGGGAGGTTGATGCGAAGACTTCCAGGACCAATTCTTCACCCCAGTTAAGTCACATTTTTTTCACCTTAGTAGTGTTGTATTGCTTCTGAGTCCTTTTATGTTTTCTGATAGCTCTGACAGCTATATTAGCCCTGTTCTTTGTCCGGAGAGCTCCAATCTGTGTCTTAATAACTATGTTAGCTCATGTGTCCTGAGAGTTCTGCTTTGTTTACAGATAGCTATCTGTAAACAAAGCAGTAGTTCTAAGAACTTCACTCTGATTTCTAAGAATTCTCTGATATGGAGAAGTATGTTCAGATTTCTGGGAACCTTGCTAGCAAAGAGACATTTCCTGATAGCCCTGAGTTGCTTCATGTCAATCATGTTGGTATAAAGATGTTTCAGAATTGTGCCGTCTATCATACAGTACCTCTCCTGAGCCAAACTGAGACTCCTGAACCATGCCCTGCTTCACCCGCCCTGCCTCAGCCAGATACTGCACTTTTTCCACCTCTCTGGAATTGCCCTGATATCACTCAAATGAGGATGGAATCCCTAATGAGTCTGATTCCTCGCAAGGTTTCTTCTTATTGCCATCTCAGTTTCACTTCCTATTGCCATTCTCAGGCTCAGGGCGCTCTACACTCATGAAACAATGTTTTGTGTGGTGAATTTTTCTTCACTATCGGTTGCTTCACATTCACAGATGTAGGAATTTAGGTTTATAGATTAGCATCCCTGTTTAATCTGTAGTTTAGTCTCGTACTTTGTCTAGACTTTAACACTCTATTGTTCAGATGTATAATGAGAAACAAATGTAAGTCGCTCTGGATAAGCGTGTCTGCCATATGTCATAAATTTCAATTATTGTCACCGTCACATTTTATACCCATTTTTTTCTAATTTATTTATTTTTATTCTGTAAAGCTTCTTTTTACCAAAAACCACTATTAAAAGTGCTATATAAATAAAATGTAATGAAATTGAATTCAGTTTAATTTTATTTATATAGCACTTTTAGAATGCTATATAATTTAATTATTTATTAATAATTTGAGGAGATTTTGCTTGCTCCATTCCTGATTCAAGGATTGTATGCTCATTCTGCTGCCTAAAGTCATGGACATGTTCACGCCAGTTCCATCTTCATGCCAAATCACAGTTCTGTCTTTGTGATAAGCCCTTGTTCTAACCCTATGCGAACGGGCGCCATGTCTATGACCGGTTAGACCACAGCCTCTTTGCCAGGCCACCACCCAGCCCTAATGCCCGATACTATAACGTCAGAGGACTCAACTTAGGATTTTGGGGGGATGACTTGGACCACTTATGGTACTCTAGAGTGGCATCTATTTGGGGGTGGGGGTTGGGTGAGGGGGGGGGGGGGTTGTGTCACGGATAACCCCTGGAGGGCGCTCTGCAACCATGAATTAATATATTGTGTGGGGATTCACTGCTTCACTATCGGTTGCTTCACTTTCATAGGTGTGGGCATTTGGGCTTATTGATTAACATCCCTATTTAAGCTGTACTAGTCTAGTATTTTGTTAAGCATTAAATCTGTAAGTAAATAAGTTAAGCCGTATATGTTTCTGTATTAATGCCTGTAGGATCTCCCTCTCCTGAAAAACTGTGGTTGAACAAAATAAGTGTGTGCAATTATTTATTTATTTATTTATTTATTTATTTTTGGTATGGTCCTCTACCTCGCATATGAGTTTGTTTTAGTCTCTATGTAACTAACATTTCCTGCAAAAGAAAAGCTCAAATGTACAGTCAGTTCACACAGTTACATGAGAACATGAAAATGTAAAATTTCTTTTATGCATGCAATGGAACTTCCCTTTAAGCTATAAAAAAAAGTTGCTTTGTTAAGAATAGGCATGCCTTTACTAATTTCAAAGGTCTTTGAAAACATTTACATAAAAGACACCTACTCATTTCAGGAAATCTCGGCTCTTGCCAACAGTTCACATCTTTTGTTTTTGTTAAAAATATGAAAGGAAATGAATTTGCTATCTAGCAAAACATCCTTGAGAGGTGAAAGTAATTTATGGAAAATAAAAGCACAAATAAGATATCAAACGTTCTTATTGAACAAACTTGCTTGCAATAAATTGAAAAGGACTCATTCAAGCAGTTCATGCAGGTTTAGAAAACCTGTGATCGGTACAATTATAATTAATGTGACCGCTTTTCAGAGTCAAATAAGATTTTTCCAGTGTGCCACCCAGAATCTGGAATAAAAGAGGATCTTTTTTTGTGATTAAGATTATGAAGTTGGCAATAATGAAGGGCAATTCACAACCAACTAACACTTTTTGATCTGCATGTTTGAGTAGGAAAATAAGAGCAGGTCAAATCAGTTCATAAGCGTAAAGGAATGGAACTGTTGCTTGTTTTTTTCCATCTCCACATCAAGTTTCAGAATCTTGCTTAGACTAGTTTGTGTGGATACGACAAACGGCAACGCAACTTATTTATTATTCTAAAATTGCAGTCTTTGTTATCATTACCTTCTTAAAAGTATAATTGTTACTGTACTGCTTTCAGCATGAAGTCAGTTTTTCCCCGCAACATTCAGAAGTGAAAAAATAAATACACCTCATGTTTAATTCAGTAACATATAAAACTACCTATAGCAACAGCAGCTTGCAGTAAAGGTTTTCTCTAGTTCACTAGTCTCCCATGTCA
>JAAGKR010008832.1:0-29265 GCA_011419295.1 Clarias macrocephalus | reverse complement strand
TAACCCCCAACCCTCCCACTATATCAACCCTCCCCCCAAGCATAACACCAACAAACCTCCTAAACACACCCGCTAACTTCACACACCTCCTAATCTCTTCTTACCTTATGCAAACTCAGCCGTGTACATCAAAAAGTCCTCCTTATAAGGCATAACAATCCCGCACAGTCCGTATATGACTTAGTATTTACACTTTGCAAACGACCGTCAACACAAAACAAACTGAAGCCTCGTAGTGTTCCCTACTACGTATTACAGTAAGTTTTCAAAAAGTTCTCGGCCTCATTCACCGAGGTAAATGACTTTTGTCCACCTTCTTTAGTTATGATCCTCAACCTTGCTGGAAAGAGCAGGGATGGTTTAAGGCCCTGTTTATACAGCTCCGCCATAACCTCACGGTACTGTGCTCGCTGCTCCATAACTTCTGGACTGTAGTCATCGTAGATGGCAATCGGCTCATGCTGATATTGTAGCGAGCCCCTTCATTTCCGAGCCTCCCTCATCACGGCCTATTTAATCTGATAGCGGTGAAAGCGAACTATCACCGCTCTTGGTCTTCCACCTTGCTTCGGTTTAGCCACAGGAGCTTGATGTGCCCTGTCAATCTCCGCAGGAGAGAACAGAGTTTGTTCGCCCAAAATGTCCATCAACAGCTGTGAAAAAAACGCAGACGGTTGGGGGCCCTCGATGGATTCCAGCACTCTAACAATCCTGATATTGTTACGCCGACTCCTACCCTCCAGGTCCAACGTCTTAGCCTTTAATTTAGCTCACGTCTTGGTTAGCTCCGAACATACCACTTCCAGCGAGCAAATTTTCTCACTAAGAAAGTCTGCATTAGATTCTAGCGAGGTAATTCGTTTACTTTGATCCAGTACTGCCGCCTGGACTGAATCCAGCTTCATTTCCAAAGACGTTAAGGCGGTTTTGAACTCGGTGGCCAGGCCTTTTCTGTGGTCTTCCAGAAGGCTAGTTAAGGCCGCCATGCGAAACTCTGCATGTGGTGTGAGTTTATCGTCTTTGACAGAGTCTTTTTTCACTTGCTTAGTCGACTTCGATGCCATTTTTAATCTCCTTAAACATTAAGCATGTTCATAGTCAAATATCTTAAAGATAACTGGTGGAGGATTTGAAAATTCAAGCAAAAAATTAGTTTGCACAGGTACCACGAGATAAACGCGTCTACTCCATCCGCGCCCAGAACCGGAAGCTCTTATATCAAGTTTTTATGCTCAAAATGTGAATAAGACTAACAAAAAAGCTATTATTCAACATGTATCCCAGAATGCATGAAAGTGTTGGAAATTATCATTCCTTTCATTTTTATGCTTGTCGTGCTGAGATAAAGCGTTTGTTGTAGTCTTAGGGCTGTACGAGCTCAAGAAAACCGTTTTCTCAATCAACTAATGCATGGACATGTGCATCACGCAAAAACGAACTTATATCCAGTTTTTATGCTCAAAATGTGAATAAGATTAACAAAAAAGCTGTTGTTAAACATGTATGCCAGAATGCATAAAAGTGTTGGAAATTATCATTCCTTTCATTTTTATTCTTGTTGTGCTGAGAGAAAGCGTTTGCTGTGTTCTTAGCGCTGTACGAGCTCAAGAAAACGGTTTTATCACACAACTACTGCATGGTCATGTAAAACACACAAAACCAACTTATATGCAGTTTCTATGCTCAAAATGTGAATAAGACTAACAAAAAAGCAGTTATTCAACATGTATCCCAGAATGCATGAAAGTGTTGGAAATTATCATTTATTTCACTTTTATGCTTTTCCTGCTGAGATAAAGCGTTTGCTGTGTTCTTAGAGCTGTACGAGCTCAAGAAAGCGGGGTTCTCACACAACTAATGCATGGACATGTGCATCACGCACATACAAACTTATATCAAGTTTTTATGCTTAAATGTGAATAAGACTAACAACAAAGCTGTTATTCAACATGTATCCCAGAATGCATGAAAGTGTTGGAAATTATAATTTCTTTCACTTTTATGCTTTTCCTGCTGAGATAAAGCGTTTGCTGTGTTCTTAGTCCTGTACGAGCTCAAGAAAGCGGGTTTCTCACACACCTAATGCATGGTCATGTAAAACACACAAAACCAACTTATATGCAGTTTCTATGCTCAAATGTGAAAAAGACTAACAAAAAACTTGTTATTCAACATGTATGCCAGAATGCATGAAAGTGTTGGAAATGATCATTCCTTATTCCTTTTACTGTTAGGGTGCTGATGCTGAGCATTTGCCGTCTTCTTAGAGGTGTCCGTGCGTAGGAAAGCGTTTTTTTCACATAACTAATGCATGGTCGGGCATGTAAAACATACACAACGAGTTCATATTCAATTTTTATATTCAAAAAAGAATAACAAATGTCTAATTCAACATGTATGCCAGAATTCTTTAATGTTTTGGAAATGTTTTCTTTCACTTTTCTAATATACATAAATCTCATTTTCACTTCATGTGAAGGGTGATTTACACCCTTATGTTTTTACATACAGTTAAAAAGGAGGCAATGTTAAAATGAATGGCATGAAGTTGCTAAATTAATAGATAGCGTAATAGATCACACTCGAACGTCAATTAAATTTCAAATTTTATTTGTGAAATCCACAAATAAATCATACAAAACATGATATTCAGAGAAATGCTTTGACAACAGTGCATGACCCAAGCATAAAAAAGGAAAAAGAGTATTCTAACAAAGAATATGACTATAATAATGAATTAATAGAGGATGAATAAGAAAACGTGCAAATAAGTATGAATTAAGAAAATAATAAAAATTATATAAATACAGAAAACAGCTTTTTGTTTATAGTTTATAGAATGAAATAATCAGGATACCTTCTGTAAGCAATGAGCAGGGGCAGAAAAAAGGCAGCGCATCCAATGGAGGTCGGAGGCCTGAGTACTTCTGATGTCGGGGAAGCCTAGGAATGACGTAGTGGGTGGTAATGTTTTGGTAGTGGAGAGACATACAAGCCCAGCAGTGGTCCTGCTACAATGTCTAGGTGTAGGTTTTAACATGCGGCTGAACATAAATCATGGGGCTTTAGCATATTGTTTGCTTTATGTGTTCAAAAGCCATCCTGCTTGAGCCAAGTTCAAGTAGGCTTTTATTTTCATTTTAACCATGTATAGTTTAGTACACAGTGAAACGAAATAATGTTTCTCTAGGACAAAGGTCCTACATACAACATTAACATCATGAATAAACAAACACTAACTAGATAAATAAGCAATCTAATTAGCTGCTTAGCTGTAACAAGACAGATTGACATTTTAAAGTTAATAGAAAATTATGTTCTATCTAAAAAAAAAGTGACAACATAAAGTGCTCCTTCAAATGTGCAAACAAAAGTAACAAAGTCATAACATGAGACATTTCATTACTTTGTGCTAATGAAGTAATGAGTTGAGGTAGTGGGAGGAGAAACAGTAACCAAGACACATTCCTTTGAAGTAGCAGCAAAGATCAAATAGTTTTGTGCATATAACAAGTAATGGATATTGTGCAAAAGAGTAATTGAAGGTTGGTGTGAACCATTTATAGATGATCGTTGATCAGTGTGTATAATCAGTTAGTTCAGTTTATCTGTTCAGTCAATATGGACAATTTGTTAGCTGGTTGTTGATCAGTGTGTTTGCGCGAGTATGAATAAGAAAACGTGCAAATAAAAATGAAATAAGAAAATAATAAAAAATTATATAAAAACAGAAAACAGCAATTTGTTTATAGTTTATAGAATAAAATAATGAGGATACTATCAGTAAGTGGTGAGCAGGGACAGAAAAGAGGCAGCAAATACATAAGGAAATGGTGGTATATCGACGTACGCTTGCCCCAATGCAGGTCGGTGGCCTGAGTACTTCTGATGGCGGGTCAGCCTAGGAATGATGTGGTGTGAGGTAATGTTTCTGGAGTGGAGAGACATAGCTGACTGGATCCCAGCATCCCATCAGTGGGCGTGCCACAATGTCTAGGTGTAGGGTTTTACATGCGGGTGAACACAAAGCATGTGGCTTTAGCTTGTTGTTTGCTTTATGTGTCCAAAAGCCAGCCTACTTGAGTCAAATTCAAGTAGACTTTTATTTTCATTCAACCATATACAGTTTAGCACACAGTGAAACGAAACAACATTCTTCTTGGATCATGGTCCTACATACAACATAAATTAACATAATTAATGAACATCAACTAACTAGCTAACTAAGCATGCTAATTAGCTGCCTAGCGGTGACAAAACAGATTGACAGAGACAACATAAAGTGCTCGTTTAAATGTGCAAACGAGTAACAAAGTCACAACGCGACAACATGACACATTTCATTACTTTGTGCTGATGATGTAATGAGTGTGTTGTTTATCAGTTCAGTCTCAATGTTCCAAGTTATCTGCTTGTGTGTGTGTGTGTGTGTGTGTGTGTGTGTGTGTGTGTGTGTGTGTGTGTGTGTGTGTGTGTGTTTGTGTGTGTGTGTTTGTTTGTTTATCAGTCAAGTCCCTTTTTTGTTTAGGATAAGGATGTCTTTTGAAAAGAAACTGTTGCACAGTTAAGATTTAAAATTTTTAGTCTTCATGTGATTAACCAAATGCTTTGCTTTCTTTTTCCAGATGACAGGAGGGTGAAGAGTGAATGTGATTTGTGTGTCCAATCAGCCACAATGTTGGTGGCTTTGCAGATGCACCGTGTAGTTTAGACGTCTCCGATAGGCGGAAGAGAGACCCAGGTCACCTCCTATGCTGTTCTAACTATCCGTCTTGCTGTTCAAGATGTTACAATTCCCAAACCAGATAGTGATGCATCTGCTCTGGAAGGTCTCGATAGTTCCTCTATAGAAAGTGGTAAATATCGGTGGTGGAAGCTGGGTCTTCCTCAGCCTTCTCAGAAACAGAGAAGACGTTTTTAATGCTATCGTTTGCACGGAGTTGGTGTTGAGGGACCGAGTGAGGTTCTCCTCCAGGTGGACAACCAGGAATTTGGTGCTGTTGATGATCTCCACACAGGAGCAGTGATGTTCATCATAGAGTTGCCGCTCTGTGTCCTCCTGAAGCCAACAACAATGTCTTTTGTTTTAGCAACGTTCAGCGACAGGTTGTTGTGCCTACAAGCCTTGTACAGCCTCTTCACTCCCTCTCTTTGTGCTGACTCTTTGTTCTTGCTGATGAGACACACGGTTTCTCCTGACCGTCATGATGTTCTGCATGTCGAAGCGAGGGTAGAAGGTGTTCAGTGCCTCTGGAACGGAGCCGTCACTGTCACAGGCGAGTGACGGTGACTTTCCTTTGGTGATGTCCTTTTGTTGGTGATTGCTTGTATGCTCTGCCACATGTTACCACTATCTCTGAACAGTTTGAGCATTCTCTGGGCATGTGCGCGCTTCGCCTTTCTATGGCCCGGGAACGTTTGGCCCTTGCTGCTCTGATGGCTGGCGTATTCACAAGTACACGCACCTCCGCAGTAAATCTATTAAAGTTTCTGGTTGGTCGTGTGATGATGTTCTTGGAGACAGTGACATCATCTGTGCACTTGTTTACTCCTCCAAGTCAGTGAAGTCGCTGTAAGTTGCAGCCTTCCTAAACAGTGTTCTCAAAACAACAGCGAATGCTTCTATTGGCAAGGTTTTCACCTGCTTCAGAACCAGGTGTCCCTTAATCATCAACTGGAAACACTGATCGGTTGATCAAGAACATGAACCTATAAATAGGCCTTTCACATCTAGGCAAACAAGATTGGTGTTACACATTTACCATGCTAGGCTACAGTAGGTAATTCCTGGAACTCCGAATCTGGCTGGCTCAGCTTATCGCTGCTGTTTGCTGCGACCTTTGCGAGGATCCACAAAGAATAAAAATCACCCAGGAATGAAAAGCACACAGACAAGGCTGAAGGGCAGTATGATGTGTTAGGTGGTGAGCGTTCCTTAGAAGCCTGCAGTACGTTTTTTTAAATGAATGGGTTACTCATGACATTTTATCAAGCAGTTAGGGTCATAGGGTCTGAGCTATCTGAACCACCCACAACCACCTTTCCCAGTGTTTCACAAACAGGTGGATTTATTCTCAGGTATTCTTAAAGAGGTAGGGCCAAAAACGTCCACCCTCAGCCCCACAAAGAACCTAGGATGATCAATTTGCTCCCTGTAAGCCCCACCCAAGGCCAGAGCCTCACACAGCACAATTGGTCTGAAAGTTCCCCAAAGAACTTCCTGTTGAAAGTGGATTCCCAGCCACATATGGGGCCATATAAGACGCAAGTAGCATTCATTTTGGTTGCTTACCACCGGTCATTCTCTGGTCAATGAAGATAAACCCCACCTCAAGCTTGCTCAAGCCAGTCCTGTGCAGCACTCTGGAGGGTACTTTGAACACTTGTGGGTCTCAGGCTGTCACATACCATACAATTGTCTGGAAGTCAAACAAGAAGCTCTCTCAGAAGATGAAAGCCTAGAAGTTGGCCCTGCAGCCTTGTTGAGTGGGCCCAAGCACCTGTGCCATAGGCAACCGGGCGCACCACAAAACCTGTGTGACTTTTGAGCATGCTGAGACCCCTAAAACCCCCTGGACAATGATGTCACTAAATATGGCATAAGTTTAAGGCATCGGAGAGGTTGGATTTCTCTTTCTATGCGTCATTGCTAGTGATTGCTTGGTAACGACTGCAATGGCGCAGGTGCCTGGGCCGGTCATCATTTGTGTAGGAGGCATAGGGTGTGTAGAGGATGTGTACTGTGTGTAAGGCGTGTGTGTAGGATGTGTACTGTATTTGTAGGATAAGTAGTTTGTGTGTGTCTGTGTACTGTATGTGAGGTGTGTGTAGGATGTGTATTGTATGTGTAGGATAAGAAGTTTGTGTGTGTCTGTGTTTCTGTATAGTGTTTGCGTGCGTGTGTGTGAGTATATGTGTGTGCATAATATGTGTAGTGTGTGTGTCATGTGTGTCTGTGTAGTCTGTTTGTGAAGTGTGTGTGTGTGTGTGTGTGGGTAAGTGTGGTGTTTGTTTAGGATATGTATGTAAAGTTTGTGTATTGTGTGTGTGTCTTTAGGATATAGCATGTTCATGAGGGTGTGTAGGTGTGTAGTGTGTATACAGTGTAATTTGTGGAGTTCATGTCTGTACAATGTATGTGTGTGTGTTTGTGTGTATATGTTTTTTTATAATTTTTTTTAAGATTCATATGTCGTGTGTGAGTGTTAGTGTTTGTGTATGATCTGTTGTGAGTATTTAGGATGTAAAGTGTGTGTGTGTGTGTGTGTGTGTGTGTGTGTGTGTGTGTGTGTGTGTGTGTGTGTGTGTGTGTGTGTGTGAAGGATGTGTGTATATTCCTAGAACTCCCCGGCAAAGCTCATGGCTGCTGTCTTGTCGCACAGAAACAAAAAGCACACAGAAATGGCCAAATGGCTGTATGATGTGCTACGTGGTAACCGTTTCATAGAAGGTTGTGGTACTTTTGTGGAAATGGGTGGTTTACTCGTTCCGTCTTGTCAAGCAGAAAGAATCATAGGGTCTGAGCTATCTCATCCACCAACAATCCCCTTCTCCAGTGTTTCACAAACAGCAGGACTTATAGAAGGTATTCTCAAAGAGGTAATTGCAAAAACTACCCTCCACCCCCCACAAAGAACCTAGGATTGCAACCAGTTTGGCTACCATCTACCCACGTTCCCAGAGCAAGCCCCCAAGATGCAGAGCCTCACCTAGAACAGTTTGTCTAGGAGTTCCCCAAGGATCTGCGGTTAAAGGTTGATGGCAAGAATGTACATCGGGCTATTGAAGGTATCGCCGATCACTCCCCAGTTCATGAAGATAAACATCTCATCAAGCTCACTCATGCCAGTCCTGTACAGCACTCTCGCAGGTCTATCACCATCAATATCACAATGGGGACCCCTCATGCATGGTCAGTCGAGTAACACTTATGCGTCCAAGGCAGTCACATACTATACTGTCAGCTTGTCTACCGAAGAGCTCTCTGTTGAAGTTGAAGGCCAAGAAGTTGGCCATGCGGCTTTTTAAAATAAAAAGAATAAATATAATTACAAGCGGCGATGAGCGGGACCAAACAACTGCCATCGCCGCTTGGTCGCACCTCACAATCTGTGTGATTTTTTAGCACGCTACACACTCTTAAACAAATATGACATACGTTTAAGGCATCGTCATGGGTGGACGTGTCTTTCTAATTAGGCATTGTTAGCTGTCACTCAATGTCAGATAAGTTTCATGGCAACTGTAATGTCGCTGGTGCTTGAGCAGGTCATCATTTGTGTAGGATTCTAGGATGTGTGTAGACGTTGGTAGACATGCGTAGGATGGGTGTGAGATGTCTGTGTGTCTATGGTTCCGATTTGTTGGGTTTATTAACGATGTTGACTGTGTGTGTGCTATGTGTGATTGGGATGTGTGTATGTCTGTGTAGTGAGCATTTGTGTTTATATGTGTGTAGAAAGCATGTGTGATGGTTGTAACTGTGTAGTATGTGTATGTCTCGTGTTTGTGTCTTTGGTGTGTGTGTGCGTGTGTCTTTGTCTGTGTGTATATGTGTGTGTGTGTGTTTGTGTGTGTGTGTTTGTGTGGCTGAGTTTGCGACATGTCTGAGATGTGTAGTATGTGTGTAAATGTAGAGTGTCTTTGTGTGTGTGTGTGTGTGTGTGTGTGTGTGTGTGTGTGTGTGTGTCTGTGTGCAACCTCACAGTCAACTCCACCACAGATTCACAGATTTATGTTCAGGCAGAATGGTAAGCGGTCAGGCTGATCCATTCTTGGGAGCTAAGCCACTCTATGTTATTCAACATCTATGCCAGAATGCATTAAATTGTTGGAAATGATCATTCATTTCACTTTTTTGGCTGCTTGTGATGAGAAAAAGCCTTGTTCTTAGCACAGTGTCATGCACACTCACTCCGCAACCGGCACGAGGACCCGGAAGTAAGACGGTCGCGCTTTCAGGAAAGCATAAAAGGAAACACGATGGCGCGTCACCTCGCTCAGTCATTGAGTTCAACTTATACCTTCGCCGATGCGTTACTGATTCTCATGTGAGTACTCACCAATTCGGTTTGCTTCCTCGATTGAGTGTGTGTCGCTAGAACGCGGGTTTATTTGTGTAAATCCTTGCTCTTCGTGTAAGAGAGTTCTGAGATTAAACGCGTGGTTATCCTGCCTGCTCGCGCTACTTCCGCGTTTGGGTCTACCGTCCACGCAACACGGGCTACCTGCTAAGGTTTTTGTCTTCTCCCCTCGGTTGCTCATGACAGAATGACTGAGCCCAAAGCAGTAGACCCAGCAGAGTTTGTCCGTCTCTGCGGTGTGGTTGACCAGTATGCCGAGCTGATCAATAAGCTTCCTGGTTATTCCTGGTTTCTCTGTAAGGAGCTCCAAGATGTCGCGGTTTTGCGCCACGAGGTGGCGGAGCTACGGCAGGAGAATGCGACCCTCCACAAGGCGGCTGTTCAGCCAGCGCCGCCCCCTCCTCCCCCCTTTCCTCTTCTGATGTGTTCATAGCCTTACCGGATAAATGGGATGGCATAGATGGGAAGTGCAATGTGTTTTTAACATCTTTGAATCTTGTGTTTGAGTTCAATCCCACCAGGTACTCCACAGGCCGACTGCGCGTTGCACTCCTCGTCTCGCTGCTGTCCGGGCAGGCAGCTGAGTGGGCCACTGTGCTTCTTATGTCAGATTCAGATACGGCCTCCTCATATGGAGAGTTCACACGCCAATTAAAGCTGACCTTAGAGCTGACCTTCCTGCTGCTGAGGTGGAGACCGACAGCAAACTGTACCATCTGCGGCAGGGTGGGTCGCCCGTGAGCCGTTACACTGCAGACTTTCGCACCCTCGCCGTGCAGACCACTTGGGGGGATACCGCCCTCCGGACAGCTTACTATGAAGGACTGGCGTCTCGCATCAAGGACGAGCTCGCCGAGCGAGAGCTTCCAGCTACTCTGGAGGGTTTGGTCCAGCTCGCCCTCCGGATTGACTAGCGCTTGCTTGCTCGCCCGAAGCCAGCCCCCCGAACCCTGCTGCCCATCACGCCCCTCTTCTCACATTCTCACATGCGGGGTTGACACGGGAGCCGGGGAACCCATGCAATTAGGACGCGCCTCCTTGAACCCTGCAGAGCGAGAATGACGTTTCTGGGAGGGACTCTGCGCCTATTGTGGGTCAGCAGCACATCATTGAGTGATATGCCCCTCACGCCCGGGAAATGACCAGGCCCGGTGAATCAGGGGGGCAGCTCACCGGGTCACCTCCATTTCGCCACCACAACACCCAGCATCTTGCGTCTCATGGTTTAGGTACACCTCCAATTTGGCCACAAAACGAGTCCAAAGCTCCGCATTCGTCGACTCCAGTGCCGCCGGAAACTTTATTGACTCCTCCTACGCCAAAAGATTGGGGGTGGAGACTGAGGCGTTATCCCAGCCCGTTCGAATAACATCCGTAGACGGTCGGCCTCTTTCCACCAGCCCTATCACCACCCAGACTCGACCCATCACCCTCACCATTGGTCAACACCAAGAATCAATCCGTTTTCACCTCACCTCCATCTCTCCGCCACCCATCATCCTCGAATATCCATGGCTGCTCCAACACGACCCTCTCATCTCCTGGTCTCAAAACCAGATCCTACAATGGGGGCCGACCTGCCTCGAACTCTGCCTACGGGCGCCGGCTGGGACGTGCTCTAGGGAGTCCGAGGTCCCCGATGTCGACACCAACGCCATCCCCACTGCATATCGGGACCTGGCTGAGGTCTTTTGTAAGAGACACGCCACCCACCTTCCTCCTCATCGCCTCTATGACCTGGCGATTGAGATCCAACCGGGTTCCGCTCCACCCCGCGGCGGTCTATACTCTCTCTCTCCCACCGAGACGCGGGCAATGGAGGAGTATGTGTCGTCCGATGATATCCTCATCTACTCCCGCACCGCCGAGGAGCACGTCCAACACGTCAGAGCGGTCCTCAAGAGATTGCTTGCCCATCGACTGTACTGTAAGTTGGAGAAGTGCGCTTTTCACAAGCGCTCCCCCACGTTCCTGGGTTTTGTCATCTCGTCCCAGGGTGTGGCCATGGACCCAAAGAAACTGGAGGTTGTACGTCATTGGCCCCTACCCAAGACTCTCAGACAACTTCAACGGTTTCTTGGGTTTGCAAACTTTTATCGTTGCTTTATCCGGGACTACAGTACAGTCGCAGCACCTTTAACCGCTCTGACTCGCCCATCACCTCATCGCTTTCAACTCAACTCCACTGCCATCACCGCCTTCCACAGGCTTTGCCATCGATTCACCACTGTTCCAATTCTCCTCCATCCAGATGCTAACCAACAGTTCGTTGTAGAGGTGGACGCTTCAGAGGTGGGCGCTGGAGCTGTTCTCTCTTAGCGGGGTCCAGACCAGAAACTACACCCTTGTAGTTTCTTCTCCAAAAAATTTGACCCCACTCAGCAGCGATACGGGGTAGGGGACCACGAGCTGCTGGCCATAAAGTGGGCATTGGAGGAATGGCGACACTGGCTCCAGGGCGCCAGAGAACCGTTTAATGTCTGGACCGACCACCAAAACTTCATCTCCATCAAAAACCTCAAACAGCTCAACCCAAGGCAGGCGCGGTGGGCTCTGTTCTTCGAGCATTATAATTTCCACCTATCCTACCGCCCGGGGTCAAAGAACATCAAAGCCGATGCCCTCTCTCGACAACATGAGGGGGATGTCCCCTGGGTAAACCCGGCGTCTGTCCTGCCACCCTCCAAGATCATCAGCCCACTCCGTTGGGAACTGGAGACGAGGGTTCACCAGGCACAAGCCACGGAGACCAAACCGGCAGGTTTGCTACGCTTCACAACATCGCCGTCGACACCCTCCGGGACGATTGTACCACACAAGTGACAAGGTATGGCTGTCTACAAAGAACCTACACCTCTACACTGAATCCAAAAAGCTCTCACCCAGGTTCATTGGTCCATATCGCATCACCCTCTGTATCAATACTGTCACCTACCGGCTCCAGCTGCCTGCGGCGCTCCGGATCCACCCGGTATTCCACATCTCCCAGCTCAAACCCTTCATTTTATTTTCATGCAACAATATACAGTTTAGCACACAGTGAAAGGAAACAACATTCCTCTTGGATCATGGTCCTACGTACAACATAAATTAACATCATTAATGAACAACAACTAGCTAACTAAGCAAGCTAATTAGCTGCCTAGCGGTGACAAAACAGATTGACAGAGACAACATAAAGTGCTCATTTAAATGTGCAAATGAGTAACAAAGTCACAACGCAACAACATGACACATTTCATTACTTTGTGCTGATGATGTAATGAGTGTGTTGTTTATCAGTTCAGTCTCAGTGTTCTAAGTTCTAAGTGAGTGAGTGAGTGTGTGTGTGTGTGTGTATGTGTTTGTTTATCAGTCCAGTCCCTTTTTTGTTGAGGATTAGGATGTCTTGTGAAAAGAAACTGTTGCACAGTAATGATTTAAAATTTTTAGTCTGGATGTGCTTTCTTTTTCCAGATGGCAGGAGGGTGAAGAGTGAATTTGATTTGTGTGTCCAATGGTGGCTTTGCAGATGCAGCGTGTGGTTTAGATGTCTCCGATAGATGGAAAGGAGACACAGGTCACCTCCTCTGCTGTTCTCACTATCCGCTGTAAGGGAATTGCGGTCCGAGATGTTACAATTCCCAAAACAGACAGTGATGCAGCTGCTCAGGAAGGTCTCGATAGTCCCTCTATAGAAAGTGGTAAATATCGGTGGTCGAAGCTCGGGCTTCCTCAGCCTTCTCAGGAAGAAAAGACGTTTTTAATGCTATCGTTTGCACGGAGTTGGTGTTGAGGGACCAAGTGAGGTTCTCCTCCAGGTGGACAACCAGGAATTTGGTGCCGTTGATGATCTCCAAACAGGAGCAGTGATGTTCATCAGAGAGTTGCTGCTCTGTGTCCTCCTGAAGTCAACAACAACATCTTTTGTTTTAGCAACGTTCAGCGACAGGTTGTTGTGCCTATAGCAGACCTAAGTTGCAGCCTTCCTAAACAGTGTTCTCAAAACAACAGCGAAGGCTTCTATTGGCCAGGTTTTCACCTGCTTCAGAACCAGGTGTCCCTTCCTCATCAACTGGAAACACTGGTCGGTTGATCAAGAACATGAACCTATAACTAGGCCTTTCACATGTAGGCAGACAAAATTGGTGTCACAGATTTACCCTACAGTAGGTAATTCCTGAAACTCCGAATCTGGCCGGCTCAGCTTATCGCTGCTGTTTGCTGCGACCTTTGCAAACAACCACAAAGAATGAAAATCAGCCAGGAATGAAAAGCACACAGACAAGGCTGAAGGGCAGTATGATGTGCTAGGTGGTGAGCCTTCCGTAGAAGCCCCCAGTATGTTTTTTTAAATGAATGGGTTACTCATGACATTTTGTCCATCAGTTAGGTTCATAGGCTCTGAGCTACTGTATCTGAACCACACACAACCACCTTTCCCAGTGTTTCACAAACAGTTGGATTTATTCTCAGGTATTCTCAAAGAGGTAGGGCCAAAAACTTCCACCCTCAGCCCCACAAAGAACCTAGGATGATCAATTTGCTCCCTGTAAGCATCAATCGGGCCAAAGGCCCAGAGCCTCACACAGCACTCACATTGGTCTGAAAGTTCCCCAAAGAACTTCCTGTTGAAGGTGGACACCAAGAAGTACATGGGGCCATATAACACACAAGTAGCATTCATTTTGGTTGCTTACCACTGGTTATTCACTGGTCAATGAAGATAAACCCCACCTCAGCCTTTTAAAATGAAAAGAACCAATATATTTGAAAGCAATGATGAGCGGACCCAAGCACCTGTGCCATAGGCAACCGGGCGCACCACACAACCTGTGTGACTTTTGAGCACGCTGAAACCCCTAAAACCCCCAGGACAATGATGTCACTAAATATGGCATAAGTTAAAGGCATCGGCGAGGTTGGACTTCTCTTTCTATGCGTCATTGCTAGTGATTGCTTGGTAACGACTACAATGGCGCAGGTGCGTGGGTCGGTCATCATTTGTGCAGGAGGCATACGGTGTGTAGAGGATGTGTACTGTTTGTAAGGCGTGTGTGTAGGATGTGTACTGTATTTGTAGGATAAGTCGTTCGTGTGTTTCTGTGTACTGTATGTGAGGTGTGTGTAGGATGTGTATTGTATGTGTAGGATAAGAAGTTTGTGTGTGTCTGTGCTTGTGTATAATGTGTGTCCGCGTGTGTGTGAGTATATGTGTGTGTATAATATGTGTAGTGTGTGTAATATGTGTATGTGTGTGTCATGTGTGTCTGTGTAGTCTGTTTGTGAAGTGTGTGTGTGTGTGTGTGTGCGTCTGTGGGTAAGTGTGGTGTTTGTTTAGGATATGTATGTAAAGTTTGTGTGGGTGTGTGTATGTGTGTAGTGTGTATACAGTGTAATTTGTGGAGTTCATGTCTGTACAATGTGTGTGTGTGTGTTTGTGTGTATATGTTTTTTTTTTTTAAAGATTTTTGTGCTGTGTGTCAGACACACATATAGTGTGTGTGTGTGTGTGTGTGTGTGTGTGTGTGTGTGTGTGTGTGTGTGTGTGTGTGTGAAGGATGTGTGTATATTCCTACAACTCCCCGGCACAGCTTATGGCTGCTGTCTTGTCGCACAGAAACAAAAACCACACAGAAATGGCCAAATGGCTATATGATGTGCTACGTGGTGAGCGTTTCATAGAAGCTACGGTATGTTTGTGGAAATGAGTGGTTTACTCGTTCCATCTTGTCAAGCAGATAGAATCATCCGGTCTGAGCTATCTCATCCACTAATAATCCCCTTCCCCAGTGTCTAACAAACAGCTGGACTTATAGGACGTATTCTCAAAGAGGTAAGTGCAAAAACTACCCTCCTCCCCCTACAAAGAACCTAGGATTGCATGATCAATTTGCTCCCTGCAGCCAATTTGGCTACCCATGCTCCCCGAGCAAGCCACCAAGACCCAGAGCCTCACCCAGAACAGTGGGGCAATTGAAGATACAACAAAGATTTAATTTTCGTTGCATACAGCTGTCACTCCTCGCCAGTCAATGAAGATAAACACCTCCTCACGCTCGCTTAAGCCAGTCTTGTGCAGTACTTCGGCGGGTCCATCGACAGCAACTTCACAATGGGGACCCAGCATACACCGTCAGGCGAGGAACATGGGTCCCATGGCTAATTATTCAACATGTATGCCAGAATGCATGAAAGTGTTGGAAATTATCATTCCTTTCACTTTTAGGTTGCTAATGCTGAGATCAAGCGTTTTCTGTGTTCTTAGCACTGTACGAGCTCAGGAAGGCACATTTAATGCATGTTCATTAAAAACACACAAAGCGAATTTATATGCAGTTTTTATGCTCATAATGTGAAAAAGACTAACAAAAAAAGTTGTTATTCAACATGTATGCCAGAATGCATGACAGTGTTACAAATTATCATTCCTTTCACTTTTATGCTGCCCGTGCTGAAATAAAGCGTGTGCTGTGTTCTTAGCGCTGTACGAGCTCATGAAAGCGGGTTTCTTACACACCTAATGCATGGTCATGTAAAACACACAAAACGAATTTATATGCAGTTTTTATGTTGAAAAGGTGAAAAAGATTAACAAAAAAGTTGTTATTCAACATGTATGCCAGAATGTATAAAAGTGTTACAAATTATCATTCCTTGCACTTTTTATGCTTGTCGTGCTGAGATAAAGTGTTTGCTGTGTTCTTAGCGCTGTACGAGCTCAGGTAAGCGGTTTTCTCACACAACTATGCATCGTCATGTAAAACACACTAAACGAATTTATATGCAGTTTTTATGCTCAAAATGTCAAAAAGACTAACAAAAAAGTTGTTATTCAAATTATCATTCTTTTCACTTTTATGCTGCTCATGCTGAAATAAAGCGTTTGCTGTGTTCTTAGCGCTGTATGAGCTCAGGAAAGCGGGTTTCTCAAACAACTAATGCATGTTCATATAAAACGCACAAAACAAATTTATATGCAGTTTTTATGCTCAAAATGTGAATAAGACTAACAAAAAAGTTGTTATTCAACATGTATGCCAGAATGCATGAAAGTGTTGCAAATTATCATTCCTTTCACTTTTATGCTGCTCGTGCTGAGATCAAGCGTTTGCTGTGTTCTTAGCGCTGTACGAGCTCAGGAATGCGGTTTTCTCACACAACTAATGTGTGGTCATGTAAAACACACAAAACTAATTTATATTCAGTTTTTATGCTCAAAATGTGAAAAAGACTAACAAAAATGTTGTTATTCAACAAGTATGCCAGAATGCATGATAGTGTTGGCAATGGTCTATCCTTTCACTTTTATGCTTGTCGAGCTGAGGTAAAGCGTTTGCTCTGTTCTTAGCGCTGTACGATCCCAGGAAAGAGGTTTTCTCACACAACTAATGCATGGTCATGTAAAACGTACAAAACAAATTTATATGCAGTTTTTATGCTCAAAATGTGAAAAAGACACATACCAATTTAATTCAGAAGCAATTTCCCTGCTCAATATCTGAAAAAGAATAACAAAAAAATTGTTTCTCAGCATGTATTGTAAAATGCATGAAAGTGTTGGAAATGATCGTTCCTTTCATTCCTAGCTTGCTGATGCTGAGAAAAAGTGTTAGCCTTGTTCTCATCGCTGTACGAGCTCAGAAAAGTGGTTTTCTCTCACAATTAATGCATTGTCATGTAAAACATACAAAAAATGTGTTCATATTCAGTTTTCATGCTCAAAATGTGAAAAAGAATAACAAAAAAATTGTTATTCAACATGTATGCCAGATTGCATGAAAAGGTTGGAAAGGATGATTCATTACATTCTTAGGTTGCTAATTCTGAGAAAATTCGTTTGCCAAGTTCTTAGCGCTGTACAAGCTTAGGAAAGCGATTTTCTCACACAACTAA
Organism: Clarias macrocephalus; assembly: GCA_011419295.1. Lineage (NCBI taxonomy): Eukaryota > Metazoa > Chordata > Actinopteri > Siluriformes > Clariidae > Clarias > Clarias macrocephalus. The sequence continues at coordinate 12,307 of JAAGKR010008832.1, read as the reverse complement.
TGCATGGACATGTAAAACATACAAAATGAGTTCATATTCAGTTTTCAAGTTCAAAATGTGAAAAAGAATAACAAAAAAATTGTTATTCAATATGTATGCCAGATTGCATAAAAAGGTTGAAAATGATCATTCCTTTCACTATTAGGTTGCTAATGGTGAGAAAAAGCTTGTGCCAGGTTCTCAGAGATGTAGGACCTCTGAGTAACACATACAAAATGAGATTACAATTTTTTTTTTCTGACAGTTTGATGATGCTTTATGATGTTTTATGTTTTGTAAAACATACAAAATGAAATTACAAAATTTTTATTTCTGACAGTTTTATGATGCTGATGCTGAGAAAAAGCGTTTGCCGTGTTTTCAGAGCTGTAGGAGCTCAGGAAAACGGTTTTCTCTCACAACTAATGCGCTATACGATCTCAGGAAAGCGGTTTTCTCACACAAAACCGCATGGACATGTGATACATAAAATGAGTTTATATTTATAGTTTTCATGGTCAAAATGTGAAAAAGAATTTTAAAAAAGTTGTTATTCAACATGTATACAAGAATGCATGAAAGTTTTAGAAATTATCAGTCCTTTCACTTTCCTAATAATCAGAAATCTCATTTTAACTTTATGTGAAATCTGATTTATAGAAAATCTAGACATAAATAATAATTATACTTCTGCAATCACCCCAACCTCTCATCAACCCGCATCATCGATGAGTCATCCACGGGTACATTCAGGCTAGGATCACTTGTAGGTGTTTGTGAGTCACATACTATACCTCCATATGGTTGTCCAATAAAAAAAGGTCTGCTTAATTTGGAAGCGTTGAAGTTTAGTGCATGTGTGAGTGTGTGTGTAGCATATGTGTGTTGCATGTGTGTTTGTGTGTGTGTAGTATGCGTGTTTATACGTGTTATATGTGTGTGCGTCAGTGTACCATATTTAATGTCTGTGACTGTGTGTGTGTGTGTGTGTGTGTGTGTGTGTGTGTGTGTGTGTGTGTGTGTGTGTGTGTGTGTGTGTTTGTGGAGTACTTCATGTAATCTGTGTCTATTGTGTGGATTTTGCAAATGACCTAAAATATCTGACCTCCTGTTGAGTTAATAGCTAATGACCAGCGAAAATTGTTCAGTTTGATGAGATCTAGACGTGTCCCAAGTTTGGCCCACAAAGGAAGGCCTTCTAAATCCTGAACTACTTAATGACTTCTACCGTCATCCCAACCCTCCTCCACGCACATCATATATGAGTCTGGCGAGGATCACATGTTTGTCTCTGTCTGTCACGAGTTTGATATTGTTGTCCAATAAGTATGTTTCAATTTTGTAAGCTTGGAGTTGGTCCGATGGTAGCTCGGCCAATTTAACACAAGGAGATTGAATAATTCTCGGCATCCTGCATTTTGCTCGTTTGATAGAAGAGTATAAATCCCACCTTCCACATTTTGTGGCTCAAGTCGGTCCTGTACAATAGTCTGGCAAGATCATTGATGGATCCCTTGTAAAGTTTCTGAACTAATTAAAGACTTGGTCTGGAGTCGTTCGCAGAACGGAGTGGGGTGGGCACTGTAACTCTACAGGTCCTTTGACTGGCAACCTCACAGACAACTTCACCATTGATTTCTGCTCAGGCTCACATGTTTGCTAGAATGCATGATTGCTTTTGGAAATTATCCTTCCTTACAGTTTTATGATGCTGATGCTGAGAAAAAGCGATTCCTGTGTTCTCAGCACTTTACGAGCTCAGGAAAGCGGTTTTCTCACACAACTAATGCATGGGCATGTAAAACATACCGTCTCGGGTTACTTAGCTGCAACGTACGTTCTGATTGATTGATGAATCTTGCAGGGCGAGTAGACGCACGCCTCAGAGAGAGGCGCCGTGCACCCCGTCAACCCCAGCTCAGACCCAGCACCTCTCCAAGGCCAACCACTTCTGTTAATCCCCCGGTTGAATCCATGATCGGGCGAACCCGGATCTCGTCGGAGGAGCGACAGCGTCAGGTTCAGGCTGGTACATGTTTCTACTGTGGACAGACCGGGCATCTGCGCCTTCAGTGCCCATTAAAAGCAAGCCCCCCCCAGTGAACCTAGGCACACTGGAGGGGGCGACCCAAGTGCAGCCGCCTAGAGACCACTCACTTATGCCCGTCGTACTCCTCTGGGAGAACCAGTCTTGTGTTCTTCACGTCCTTGTAGATTCTGGTTCGAATCAAAATTTAATGTGTGCCGCAATGGTTAAGGAACTGCATGTATCAACCCTTCCCCTGGAACCACCACTGTCAGTCCGGGCCCTCGATAGGACACTTCTTCCTCCAATTATGTGGCGAACCGCACCAGTCACCCTGCACACCTCTGGGAACCATTCGGAGGAGATATTGTTTTTGGTCATGCAGAAGGCTCAATCCCAGCTGCTTCCCACAGATTGACTGGCGGAACAATGCCATTCTCGGTTGGAGTCCCCTCTGCCTGGCTTCTTGCCTCAAGTCTGCGCTCTGTCCCCCTCCAGTAATAACTGCCTCTGAGGAATTTCCAGATCTGTCTGCAGTCCCACATGATTACGCCAATCTCAGGACGGTGTTCAGTAAGTCCCGCGCTACCTCTCTCCCCCCCCACCGACCCTACGGCTGTGCAATTGACCTCTTCCCTGGCACAGCGCCACCCAAGGGACGTCTCTACTCACTTTCTCAGCACGAACGACAACCCATGGATAAATACATCTCTGAATTGTTAGCAGCCGGCATCATCAGACCGTCATCGTCACCCGCAGGGACGGGCTTTTTCTTTGTGGCCAAAAAAGACGGGTCTCTTCATCCCTGTATTGATTACAGAGGACTTAATGACATCACCATAAAGAACCGCTATCCTCTGCCACTGATGTCCTCCGCCTTTGAACTCCTGCAGGGGGCCCAAATCTTCACCAAGTTGGACCTCCGGAGTGCTTACTACCTAGTTAGGATCAGAGAGGAAGACGAGTGGAAGACCGCCTTCAATACGCCCTCAGGTCACTATGAATATCTAGTCATGCCCTTTGGGCTAGCTAATGCCCCAGCAGTCTTCCAGGCTCTGATCAACGATGTCCTTCGTCAACGTCTTTGCATTCGTATACCTAGACGACATACTCATCTTCTCCCGCTCCCTAGAAGAGCATATGATACATGTCCGCCAGGTACTTCAGCGACTCCTTGAAAATCAGCTCTTTGTCAAAGCCGAGAAGTGTGAGTTTCACCAAAGTACAATTTCATTCCTGGGTTTCATCGTCGCCCCGTCTAGCATCCAGATGGATCCCGTCAAGCTCAGAGCAGTAACTGACTGGTCTGTTCCAACCACCCGAAAGAACCTCCAGCGTTTCCTGGGTTTCACTAATTTTTACACGCAGTTCATTTGTAATTATAGCTCGGTAGCTGCCCCACTCACTTCCCTGACCTCAGTTAAGACGCCATTTTCCTGGACTGAGCAGGCAGCTAGGGCATTTTGTGAATTAAAGAAACGGTTTATCTCGGCCCCTATTCTCCAACAGCCTGACCCTTCCTTCCAGTTTGTAGTTGAGGTGGACGCTTCAGACTCGGGAGTAGGGGCGATAATTTCACAGAGGTCACCAAAGGATAACAAGCTACACCCGTGCTGCTTTCTCTCTTGGCTAGAGGGGACTGAGGTCCCGTTCCTGGTCTGGACAGATCATAAAAACCTGGAGTACCTCAGAACAGCTAAACGTCTCAATAGCTGACAAGCGAGGTGGTCACTTTTCTTTTCACGCTTTAATTTCTCCCTGTCCTATCGCCCGGGAGTCCAAGAATGGCAAACCGGACGTGCTTTCTCGTCAGTTCTCCCCAGCCAAGGATCAAGCGCCTGAGTCCAATATGCTGCCTCCTCAATGTCTGGTGGGGGGGGCACTGCTGGACGTCGAATCATTAGTCAGGACTGCACTCAACCAGGAACCTGGACCTCCAGAGACGCCTACCGGCAAACACTTTGTCCCAGAGACTGAACGACCCTACTTCCTGGAAGGGGGCATGGCTCGAGGTTGGCCTGCCACCCAGGGGCAGCACGCACCTTAACCCTCGTCCAGCAGCGTTTCTGGTGGTCCACCATGAGGGATGACACCCACCACTTTGTGAGCGCCTGCGATGTCTGCGCCAGGAATAAGAGCAGCAATAAGCCACCTGCTGGTCACCTTAGACCTCTTTCTGTTCTGCACAGACCCTGGTCACATATATCCCTTGATTTCGTCACCGGACTTCCTGACTCCGATGGCCACACCTGCGTCCTCACGGTAGTAGACTGCTTTTCCAAGGTGGCTCACTTCGTTCCCCTGCTTTGTCTCCCCACTGCCAAGGAAACCGCAGAGCTACTAATCACCCATGTTTTCCGGCTCCATGGGCTCCCGATAGACATCGTGTCGGACCACGGTCCCCAGTTTGCTGCGCAATTCGGGACAGCCTTCTGTAGATTGATTGGCGCAATGCCCAGCCTTTCTTCGGGTTATCATACCCAGACTAATGGCCAAACGGAGCGGGCCAACCAGGACCTAGAGACAGCCGTTCGGTGTATGACTTCCGTGGATCAAATACGCCCACAACTCTTTACCCACGGCAGCCACCGGCCTCTCTCTTTTCAGTGCTGCCTAGGATACCAGCCTCCCCTGTTCCCTCCACAGGAGGAAGAGGTCTCGGTTCCTTCTGTCCAAGCCTTCATTCATCGATGCCGGAGAACATGGCAGAGCGCATGGCTGAGGATCCGCCAGACCGTTTCGGCGTTCAAACTGCAAGCCGACCGACGCCGCTCCAGGGCACCACCCTACCGAGTAGGCCAAAGGGTTATGTTATCCGCCCGGAATATCCCACTCAAGACCATCTCTCGCAAACTGTCCCCCAGGTCCCTTGGCCCATTCACGATTATTAAAATCATCAACCCCTGCACCGTCAGACTTCATCTTCCTTCCACCATGCGCCGGATAAATCCCTCTTTTCACGTCTCCCAGATCAAACCGCTGGTCTCTTGCCCACTGAATCCACCCGCCCACCCAGCTCCACCTCCCCAAATTGTCAATGGTGGTGAGGCGTTCACCGTACACAGACTCTTGAAGGTGCGACGATGAGGTCGAGGACTCCAGTACCTAGTAGACTGGGAGGGCTACGGTCCAGAGGAGAGAAGTTGGATTCCTTCCAGATTCATTTTGGATCCATCCCTCATGGACGACTTCCACCGACAACATCCTAAGACACCAGCAAGAACGCCAGGTGGCGTCCGTAGGAGGGGGGGTACTGTCACAAACCAGCTAGATCAACCTAGCACATCCAGATGCTAAGACTTCACTCCAGCTCTTCTTCCTGCACACCTACCTGTCACTAGCGCACACCTGAACCTGATCACTAATCGTTCCCCAGCTTTATAAGCACTCTGAGAGAACCGTTCAGCCCCGCAGTATCTTACTTGTGTGCCTCGCGTTCAGTTTTTTTCTGTGAAGTGAATAATTGTTTATCCTAGCCTGTTTTCGACCCAGCCTGTTCCACAGATTTTTCTCTCTCATCTACATCCCCTGGTACTTCTGTTGTGATCGGACTGATTAATGTGTATGACTTCGCATGCTCTCAAGACTTCGGGTTTGTACTCACGATTTGGATTTGTTTGCCCCCGTCGCTGGATCACCGGATATCGACCCTTGCATGGTAAAGACTATCCATTTAGTCTTTTGCTTCTCCTCCTTCGCAAGTCGGCTTTTTCCGCGGCACGAGCACTTCCGCGGCACAAGCACTTCTGCGTTTGTGCTCTTCTGCGTTTACGGAGCTCCGGACAGAACGTCTGCGCAATGCACCGACTTCTGTTGTCACAAGGGAAATCAGCCACTACATTCCTCCTTACAACCACTGTGTGCTAAGTGGATTAGAAGTAAAGATTCAATAGCAAGAACCCGAGAGACTTCCTCGAGCACAGCTTACGGGATTGTGGAGATTCCTTCGCGTCATAGCTCCCCTTGCTAGGAACCAGGAGTCTCCCCACTCTCTGTCACGAAGCACATACACTCACTGCCTCTCTCCTCTGCTCCTGCGGCGCCTGTTCAACCAAACCACAGCTTAATCACCGATTGTCTGCTATCAGGTTCACTCCAGTTCAGTCACGCAGGCCTCTGACACCCCGAAACACCAGTGGTGGTGTGGTTGAACACCGGCCTCCTGGGAGTGCCAGGGAGGAGACCCTATTCTGTGAAGTAAATCCAGGCGCCCCTCCCCGGGGGGAGACAGCCCCACGGCCCTGGGCGCACGAGGCTCCTAGAGGCTCGTAGAGAGGAAACTCCTCAGGTCCGGTCTTTTTGAGGCAGATTAAGAAGAGCAGGGAACCCCACCCCAGTCTTTACGAGGGGGTGCGCAGTTGGTCACACTCTCTTTCTGCACCTCATGCCTAATAGGGGCCAGACTCTTGAGCACGGCGGGAAAGAAACCTCCCAAAGGCCTGTTCGTATAATTTCGCCTCCCAAAACCTAGTGGCGACAAAATTAACAGCGTCACCAAAAAGGCTGGAAGGCAAGATGGGAGCAAACAGATGCCTCTCCGTGGATACCATGGCATCCATAGAACGGCCAACAGCATGGGCCGTCTGCTTGGTTGCACAAAGAGACAGATCTGTGACTCGGCGTAGCTCTGCAAATGCCCTCTCATCAATAGCCCCGCCTGTGCTCAGGTCCTTCAGCAGGTCAGCCTGGCAGGCCTGCCATGGTGTGCAGTGAAGCACCAGCCTGACCAGCTTTCCCCACCAAAGCAGATGTCAATCTACACGGCTTGGACGGAAGTGTGGTCTTTTTTAGGGAGGATGATGTCCCAAGAGAGAGATAGCCCGCAAGCGTCTCTTCTATCTGAGGCATCATCATATAACCATGCGCTTTCGCATCAACGATATTCGAATAAGTCAAAGTCGATGGCACAAAACACGCGAAGTACGAAAGAGTTGCTCCATGAAAGAGTTAACTCGTCATGTAGGTCACCAAAGAAGGGGAGAGAGAGAGAGACCTTGAGGCCCCTCCCCCCAGCCACCCGACAAAAACCAGTCGTCTAATTTTGAGTGCTTGGGGGAATCTTGCTTCTGCGGCCAATCGATATGCAACCGCTCGACCGCATATAATTCCTCAAACACTCTGTCAACACTGAAGGAGCGTTGTGAGGAGGCTACTTTCATAGAAGCAAGAGTGGAAGACAAAAGGCACCAAATCCATGGAGTATGGATGTTCATGTCCCCCAATGCAGACCGGAGTACTTCTGATGGAGGGTCAGCCTGGGGATGTGGTGTGAGGTTGCCAGTAGGTAGTGACAAAGGATCAGAGGGATAGATCCAGATGCAGAGAAGCAGATGTGGAAGTGAGGCGTTTGGGGAGCTGTGAGAACCTGAAGTTGTGTGTCATGGAGGGACAAGAAGCAGAGCCATAGTCAAGGGGCGAGAGCAAGAGGTCAAAAACTGGGTGATCCGTCTGTGAGGGCATCGAGCCAAAACGAAAAGCAGACGTAATGTTTCTGTAGCTGAGAGACACAGCAAACTGGATCCTGTTGTAGAAATTAATTGAGGACTCAGGCTTTGGTTTCAGAAAATAACAGCTTTATTGGTTGATCAACAAAGTCAGGAGGTCTGCAGAGCCACCACGACTCTCGACCGCTTCCCGCTTAAATACTATTCCTGAACAATAGAGTCCAGTCTGTGTGTGCTGATGTCATATACAACAACTGGCCTTGATTAAGTCTCCCCGTTCTAGGTGCCTCAATGTATAGATCAGATTTCCTAAGCAGGCACATTCCAAGAGGCCTATATGCTCAGCTTCGCATGCAAATCTCTGATTATTTCAAGATGGGGTACCTTTTATTCCTTAAAAGTAAGTAAAGTCACATAAAATCAAATAAAAATTACTCCCATAATCCCAGCATCCCTGTAGGCTTTCACATGCAAGTGAATACAATGTGGCATTAGCCTGTTGTTGCTTTATGTGTGGTATCAAGTTCAAGTAGGCCTTTATTTTCATTTCAACCATATACAGTTTAGTAGACAGTCAAACGAAACAATGTTCCTCCAGGACCAAGGTCCTACATCCAACATAAAATAACAACATAAAATATAGTTGCAAGCAACAATGACAAGACAAAGCACCCTGTGCCATTGCCACCGCAGGGGCTTCGTACAACCTGTGCATTATTTGAGAGTGTTAAGACCTACAAAGACCTCTAATAAGCCATCACTGCACAACTTGCACACATCACACACTATACAGGGCTAATGTCAGTTTGTATTTGTTGAGTGCGTTAGTGTGTGTGTGTGTTTGTGTGTGTTTGAGGGTTAGCGTGTGAGAGTGAGGGAGAAAGGTGTGTGTGTGTGTTTGTGTGTGTGTGTGTGTGACATGTAGATGTGTGAGTCTGTGTGTGATGAGTAAATGTTTTGTGCATGTTTGTGCGTGTGATGTGTGAGTCTGTGTGTTAACATTAGTGATGTGTGTGTGTGTGTGTGTGTGTGTGTGTGTGTGTGTGTGTGTGTGTGTGTGTGTGTGTGTGTGTGTGTGTTTCTGCGTGCGGGCGTGTAAGACAGAGCTGTGTAAAATTTGGGCTGTGTGTTATGCATGAGTATGAGTGTGTTTGTGTATACAGTACAGACCAAAAGTTTGGACACACCGTCTCATTCAAAGAACTTTCTTTATTGTGTTCTTTAGCCCAAACAAGCCTCTTCTGCTTGTTGCCTGTCCTTAGCAGTGGTTTCCTAGTGGATATTCTACCATGAAGGCCTGATTCACACAGTCTTCTCTTAACAGTTGTTCTAGAGATGTGTCTGCTGCTAGAACTCTGTGTGGCATTGACCTGGTCTCTGATCTCAGCTGCTGTTAACCTGCGATTTCTAACTTGGGTGGAATCACATAAAATATTTAGCCTTGATAACGTCCCACATAGAAATTTACCAACCCTGTCGTGCCCCCAGGGATTATTGATGGAACCCTCAAAGCATGGGTACATAAAGGTGTAAAGACATTGGAAAAACTATATATCAATGATTCCTTAATAAGTTTTGAAGTATTATCCCAGACATATGGTATACAGAGACATAATTTTTAAAAATACTTACAAGTTAGACATTGGGTTTAAAAAATTACTCCTGAAACATTCCCCAAAATCCCAATAATATCACCATTTGAAAATATTGTTTAATGAGAAAGTGACCTCTCCAAGTGGTATAGCATCAATAGGATATAATATTTTATCAACTAATTTCAAGTCCTTTGATAACAGCATTTTGAAGCAGGGACGGGAGGGGGATCTCGGCTGCACATACAGTTTGGTTGAGTGGGAGTCTCTTGTGGAGAGAGTACAGACTACTTTAATATCTACTAAACATTGACAAATTCAATTTAACATTTTGCACCGGACATATTATTCTCCCCAAAGACTTCATATGTTAAATGTTAACATATCTTCAAAATGTCAAAGGTGTATCTAGGTGAAATCTACAGCATATGCTTTGGAGGGGGGTGGGGGGGGGGGGTTGAGGGAGGAAATTTTATGTATGTATATACAAGTATATATGTACATGTGTATATAATATTAATATGATCATCCAAACCCTTTCACATCCAAACACTTTCAAAGTTTTCCCAATTTTTCGGTCTGACTGACCTTCATTTCTTAAAGTAATGATGGCCACTCGTTTTTTTCTTCACTTAGCTTCTTTTTTCTTGCCATACTACAAATTCAACCTCTTTGAATGAGTGAAAAAGTGCAAACCTTTGGTCTGTACTGTACGTGCGTATGTGCGTCTGTGTGAGTGTGAGAGTGTTAACATGTGTGTGTGTGTGTGTGTGTGTGTGTGTGTGTGTGTGTGTGTGTGTGTGTGTGTGTGTGTGTGTTTGTGTGAGTGTGTGAAAGTGTGAAAGTGTATGTGTGTACGCATGTGTGTGTGTGAGATGTGTTTGTGTGTGTGTTAACATTTGTGATGTGTACGTGTGTTCAATAGGCCGCTAATGCTGGAAAGTAAACATCACACTATGATGTTACTCAATGTGTGTGTGAGAGAAAACACTGCTGCACACAAAGCAATGCTCACCTGACAGTTGTGGTCACTCACGTACACACCTGAAAGCACTTGCACAAAAAACAAAACACCAATCAGTCTGAGCCTTAGGACTACAAATAGGCCCCAGGTAAGACATTTTAAGAACTATGCAAAAGAGGCAACAAGAGTCAGGGTGAGAGGAGGACAAAGAAAGAAAGGAGTCGGACGTGGAAGAGGACGAGAATGAGGACATAGACGAGGACCAGAGATATCAGATGACATCAGGGCTACTCTGGTCGACCATGTGATAAATCGTGACCTGCAGGTATACAGTATCTTCAAGTTTATACTCTACCTACTGTATGTGTCACATGGTTCTGTATCATACAGTATTACAGTATGTAACTGTACCATACAAAATTTCATTCTCATAACGTCAGAATGAAGCAGTTGTACAGGGTGCCATTTGAGAGGAACAGTGTCAGAATCTAGGATGTGCGCCATGATTATGTGCAGGTATGTGTCACTTTACTTTACATACTATATATTGTGATGTGGGAATGAGGGTTTATGCTGCCTGTAGCTTGTAATTTTTGTCTATACTGACCCAACCCAGGATCTACGTGTGTGAAAATATAGACATTGTATTTACTATATGTGTTCTCAGTAACACTATTCAATATTTACAGACAGTTATGTATTTTGATGCTGTTGAACTGCCACATGAGTTCATCTACGTGGATGAGGCAGGCTTCAATCTGGCCAAAAGCAGGCGTCAAAGCTGTAACATAGGTGGACAAAGGGCTAATGTATATGTCCCTGGCCAGCGTGGGGGAAATATCACCTTGTGTTCTTCAATTAGTGTCCAAGGCGTCCTGAATCACCATGCCACACTAGGTCCCTACAATACTGAACAGATAACTGCATTTCTAGATGCACTACATGCAGTTGTGCAGGACAGACCAGAGCAGTCCAGGTTTGTTATCATCTGGGTTAAGGTTAGTTTCCACCAGGCAGCTCTGGTCCAAGGTTGAAGATTCAACAACCATAATCAGTACACATATTTATATCTGCCCCCTTACTGCCCCTTTCTAAATGCAATTGAGGAATTATACCATACGTCCACATGACTCTTTTGCAAGCAATGGAAGAGGCATGCGGAGACATTGAGGTGGGATCAATTCAAGGGTAGATTCGGCACACAAGGCGATATTTTCCCCGATGCCTGGCCCTCGAGGACATCATCTGTGATCATTTGTGATGTCGATGAGGTCTTGTGGCCAGACCCAAATAGAAGACATGATCCATAACCCCCCTCCGCCCCTACCACACACGTCATTGTTTTGTTTTGTTTTGGTTACTTTTTGTTGCATATTTCTGTAAGAATGTCTGTTTATGGTGAAATTACTTTTGGCTTTTTACAGAGGAGCAAAATACAATAAAAAAATTGAAATACAAAGACTGGAGTGTTTTATATAAAGCCCATCAGTGTGCTGGTGCTGGTGATATGAAAGGGTAATTCAAATGGCGCTTGTGTGTATGGTTTTGTTGCAAGTATTTCATTTTTAGAAAGGAGTTTTAAGTTTTGATTGCAGTGTTTAATTTTGACAAAGATGTGAATTGTTAATCTCCAAGTGTCTATGTCTGATTGGCTTGTGTGTAGAGTTTTGACATGGTGGGCCACGTTCTACAATAAGTGTGAAAGCAATAGGCAAAAACTGTAATCATTTTTTAGTGTAAGTTTAAGACATAAAGACAAAAGGCTGACCCTTTTGAGATATAAAAAATCCCTCTGCTATTTTGCATCCTCAATGCCTTTAGATCACATCGGCCTGGTTTAGTGGCGATCGTATAAATTCCCTAGGAGGAGTATATCAAAATCCCTCGGGTGCGTTTTGTGAACGACCCAAAATAACCGGCCTCCTGTTGAGTTGAGCCCAGGACATGCACCACGACAGGCATCCTGATGGCAGCAGATTCTAACTTGTCTGCCAATTTTCATGAGTTTTTGAGCATGTTAAGACCCCCAAAAAGTCCAAAAGGGTGGGAAAAAAATCCTTAGGGAACAAGAGGGTCCTGCACACCCTATAGTGCTTGGGCCCTAAATTAGTTGCAAGCAACAATGACGGGCCCAAGCACCCTGTGCTATCGCCACCCCGGGCGCACCGCACAACCTGTGTGTTATTCGAGTGTGTCAAGACCTCGAAAAGGCATCACCACCAGGTTGTACCGCAAAACCTGCACACGTCACACACTATACAGAGCTAATGTCAGTTTGGGCTCTAAATATTTGTTGAGTGTT
>JAAGKR010008831.1:0-29274 GCA_011419295.1 Clarias macrocephalus | reverse complement strand
CCATCCATCCATCCATCACTAGCCTAATGTTGGCTAAGTTAAGCCTAAACCTTTTAGATTCCATCCATCCATCCATCCATCCATCCATCCATCCATCCATCCATCCATCCACTAGTAGCCTAATGTTGGCTAAGTTAAGCCTAAACCTTTTAGATTCCATCCATCCATCCATCCATCCATCCATCCATCCATCACTAGCCTAATGTTGGCTAAGTTAAGCCTAAACCTTTTAGATTCCATCCATCCATCCATCCATCCATCCATCCATCCATCCATGACTTTCACATTAGGTTATGTTTGTGAGGAACCTCTGCCACACTACAGGCATTCGTGGAGTCACGCACCCAGTCATTCACTTTTATGGCAATCTACAAACCCCAATCAGCCTACAACACATGTCTTTGCACTGTGGGAGGAGAACCTATAGTACCTGGAGTAAACCCACCAAGCACAGGGAGAAAATGCTCCATTTGCAAAGGCAGGATATCATAGGCAGGATTCAAACCTCCAACCCTGCATCAGTTCAAACCACTGTGCTGCATATAAAAAAGAAAAGAAATTTTATTCACACTGGTAGAAAATGAGGATCCATGCAGGTGTTCAGTTGAGTATGTGAGATGGAGAAAGGGGGCAGGATTTCTAGGCTGTGTGAGTTCATCTTAGAAAGTTTAAAACATTTATGCAAATCATTCCAGATTTATATGCTGATATATTTTTATATGCAGATACTTTTTGACTTATTCATGCACACACACAAACACAAAACTTTTGTGTGTTTATATATAAATAATGTGTGTGTGTGTGTGTGTGTGTGTGTGTGCAAAGAATTTGAGAATAATACAGATATATACAAATATGCTACTTCAATGTTTTTTTTTTTTTTTGGTTAGATGTTTCTATGGTATACTGAAGTATGATCACAAGCATTTCATCATAATTACAGGTATTTCTCAGGATGTTTTACTGTTGGAATGGCACAGGACTGATGGTAGAGCTCACTTTAACACATTTCAAGAAGGGCATAAAAGAAGCCACTTCTCTCCAGGAAAAACATCAGGGGCAGACTGATATTCTGCAAAAGATACATGGATTGGACAGCCGAGGACTTCAGAGAAGAAAAGTGAGTCCTACCATCAGTACTGTCTCATGCCAACAGTAAAGCATCCTGAGACCATTCATGCATGGGTTGCTTCTAAGCCAAGGGAGTGGGCTCACTCACAATTTTACCTAGCATCACTGCCATGAATAAAGAATGGTACAAAAACATCTTCTGAGGGCAACTCCTCCCTAACAAGAACAGTTGATGATGAACAATTCCTTTTCCAGCATGATGGAGCACCTTGCCATAAGGCAAAAGTGATAACTAAGTATCCTTTAATCCCATTGCCAACTTGTGGGCAATCCTCAAGAGTCAGGTGGACAAACAAAGACCAACTTGGTGTAATTGTCAATAAAAGCCTTTGATGCTTAAAATGCTTGTAATCATACTTAGGACGATAATGTTGTACAGTATCTGACAAAAAGATCTAAAACACTGAAACAGCAGACTTTGTGAAAATTTATATTTGTCATACTCAAAACTTTTGGCCACGGCTACACACACACACACACACATAAATTAAACACTTTGGGAACAGTAATGTCAATCATATTAACACAACATTTTTTGGTAAGAGCATAACCCTAACCCTGTCTGTTTGCTTGTACCTTCAACATTCTTCTTTATTCTTCATTCTTCTTCTTGATTGTTAAATTCAATTTCAATGTATTCTAATCGACAAATTACAAGATGTTCTAATTTAATGTGGTGCTTCCTTTATAAAATTTTTGTTTCACATATTTGATAAAAGATCACACATTATGATTTAGTGTACCTAGTTGTCCCCATCTAGGAAGTTAGTTATAGCTATATATATTGTAATAGTCACTATAAGACTTTTTTTGCTGTATCCCCTTTTTATCATTCCACTTCAAATATAGAAGGCCACACAATTATATTTTTCATAAAGACTCTGCTGTCTCGGTTGGTATTTTTGTAAGACAGTTCATTTATCTGTCAGCAAATCATCTGGCTAGAAATATTTGACTCATATTTTCACTGCTATATCTTTTAAGATAAAGTCATTACCTACACAGAATGGAGGACTTGTTAATGATTTGGACATATTTTTAGATCTTTGCTCAGTAATGGCAATAAACTGAACATTCACTGGTCTGAAAAAGGCACATACGTTGCATTTCTGACCCAAGTCAAGCAGCATATATTAATCTTCTCGATGAAGTCATTACTCGAGGTTGGTCATCAACACTGGCATGTGGCATGTTTGTAATGTGACTGAAATATGACTGCAATTTCCTTTCGCTTGTGCTGGAGACGGCTGGGGTACTACAGTGTGCCATTTAACCCACAGACAGGATTAATCCAAATATAGGGATATTTTTATATAGCAGGCTTTTTTTTTTTTTTTAGCACTTTCTGCAGCAAATTGGTTTAAGAAATTAAACTTTTAACTGTTCAGAATTTCAATTATAATTAGAAACTTAATACTCTTAATCTGATCTTAATACTGTACTCTATAGTGTGTAGGTTTTATATTTGTGATTAGTGTGACTGAGCAGTGGACAAGCTTACAAATGCTTGACATTGGCAGGTCATGCATATTGTGTTCTGGAGTCATAGATCTTAATATTTATTAACAAGCGATGGGGGATCTCTACCAAATATCTGCAACTTTAGGAAATAAACTCTTCCCCAAAGCCCATGGAGGTTGGAATGGCCTGGCTGTACTCCGTCAGATCTTGCATTAATTTAAACACCTGTCGCTGAGGAATGCCTGACATTTCCCCTTTCTCTGGTATGATAACCAGACAAACTACTAAGCTGTCCACCTGTCTAGAAAGCAAGCCTTAAACTCAGAGAAAATAAGCAGCTCTGTCAACTCCAGAGAAGCAGCAAAACCAAAATAAGTACATTGCCACAGTTGCTAAATTCAGAAATTTACCATTTTGAATCTGGAAGCTTTCTATTAGCTTTTTAATCTGTTTGGCTGCCTGCTCTCCCCAGCCCATGTTACATCCTTTTCCCATGTATTGCTTCAGTGCTTTTGATGACCCTAGGGTTTGTTTACAGTGTACAGTATGTGTTCATGATTAGAGTGGGAAAGAGACAAAGAAGTGTGTAATTATATCCTGCTATTAGAGACTAGCTGTCTGTATAATTTGCTTATTTCCTGTAAATGCCTGTTAATGGCTCCTGGATAACATCTAAATTCTGAGCTATAGAAATGCGCTTATTTTACACATTGTTGTTGTATTTGCGTGTCATGCGTATACATTTTTTCATAGACATTTTTTTCATAGTTTCAACCAATGAAGGAGTTAGTAATAATGATATGATGGAGCAAGCGAGAGTTTATATTTTTTTGTTTATATATAAGTGGCTATATATTTTGGTCTGTAATTGGCTCTGCAACATTTATAGGTTTCTGCTTTTATGTGTACAGTATTAAACTTCAGTTTCTGAAAATAAAAAGAAAGGTGCATTTATTTTTATTGTTATTTGAACTCCTTTTTTTATTCCTTTCTTTGATAAATAGTTGTCAAACCTGAACCTAGCTAAAGGGGTTTTCAGCAGAGGTGCACAGAGCATCGCATCAGGAACTCGGCCAGACACAGCGACGACTCAACACTTGGGCATGAACCTTTCTGGCGGTGTGAGGTAAGTACACATTTATGTGTGCACATTATGTGTGTGAACTGGGAGAGAGTGATATTTAAACCCTTGCCTGCAGGGCTGACATTTAGGCTGTCAGAATTTGTTACACTAATTTTTTATAGTTTTGTGATAACAAGCATAACACAGTGCTGTAATGTAGCGTTTTAACACTGTAGCTTTTGGTGCTAATACAGTACATTTATATGTTTTGACTATTGCAAGTTACACATTTTATGCACTAATGTGTCTGGATGTTAACAAAGGGCAAGTGTTCCAAATTAGCTTGAACATTTTTACTCACTGCAGTGTTGTAATTGGAGTGAAATTGAGTTCTGTGGTTGCATCCTGCATTTCTTTTTTTTCCCCAATTTAATATGATGACTTGTTGAATTAGAAAAAAAATCCCCCCTCCTGTTTATGGTTCTCTTCATAAATGGTGAGAATCTCATTCTTTTTGTGATGAGATAAAAGGGTTTCATGCCAGAGAAGAATGACTTGTCTCTAGTAAGAGGTTCATTCTTTGCAGGGCAGGAGAGTGAGAGTGAAACAGAAAGATAGAGATACTTCCTACCTCTTAGCTTACCACCTGATTCCCCCTTTCCCTTCATGTACATGTCACAGAAAGATGTATTTTAAAGTGCTGCATTGAAAAGCCAAATTAGAGTTTCTTGGTGTAATCATTTCTGGACAATTTTATAGGGGCTTAGTTTGTGTTGGCTAAATCAGCCATAGGCAATAAATCTTAAAGGGCAGTTTAATGGTCTCTGAAGAATCTTTAAAGAAAGCAGGGAGCCTCAGATTTTATGGAAAAGAGGTCATATAAGTGGTGAGACTGCTAGGTAGGTGCTCTGTCTTGAGTAAAAATGTAAGAATATATGTTAAAAAGAGGAATGTAGTTAACACTACATTTACATTGTCATCTTAGCAGAGGAAAAAGAAGCATATGATAGTTTCTTGTGCGTTTTCCGTTCATCATGAATTTCTAGAAATTACATTTACAGTACATGGACAGTGTTCCTTCAGTCTGATTGCAATCATTGTGATTACAGCATCACATGGATTCTGATCTGATGATATATGCATTTACTGTACACGCTCATAGCATATGATCAGCAAATAACTTTTTTTGACACACACAAAGTGGTTCTGACTGCTGTGAAGTGTTTAATCTCCTGGAAATATCGGAAAACCAACAGAAGAAGTAGTACTGCTTTTATACAGCTGTGAAGTTGGGCTAGGCTTCCTATCTTTTCCGATAAATCCAACCTTCTGTGTTATGATTGGGTACAAGAATTCAGTCTCATCTATGATTAATTAGATACTTTACTGTGTGTGAAATGTAAGCCATTCAGGGCTGATTCCTCAGCCAGAGACTCAGTTGATGAAAGTGTAAAGTAAAGACTGGTGGGAGCGAGTTGTTCACATGGAATTTACTCACCAGGAACTTAAACAAATTCTTTCTGCGGTGTAACATTAGGTGACTTGACTTGTTTCCATTTAAGAAATTTTGCTTATTTCAACAAGAAAGAAACAATAGGATGGAGTGTTTACATGGCTAATATTTACCTGTTTACCAGATTAATAAAGGTTTACTCCACCCCTACCGTTCTGATTGGATTGGATCGGGTCAGGCTGTTTCGACAGAGGTGTTTCCATGATGCATTTTTATTCCCGTTGGCATATTCTTATTAGTGTAATACCAAAGTCCATGTAAATGCACCGAATGTAAGATGAATGAAAAAGACTAACGTGAGGCACATTTATTCGGTGTGTGCTGTAAGGCTCCTGGAAAGTAAACTGAGTTGTTCATACAGTTTTCCCACAGTGCAGTGTAATGAGAGGAAGGGTTAAGCTTTTGTGGTTTCCTCAGTTTTATAGTGATAGGTTGGTGACAATGTCTCAGACACTTTGGCCCTAATCTTCCCGTGTCTGTTTTTTTAGTCCAACCCTTCCTTAAGTTTGGAGCTGTCAAAGAATTCTTGGAATGTCTGGCTTTTCCCTTTTTTAAAAATGTTTTTATTTCCACAAAAGAAAGTAAAAGATGTAGTGAATTTCTAATCTTCTCACAGCATGCTTGCGTAGATGTCCAAAACAGGCTTTCACATCTTATAAGGTTGAATGCCTTGATGGCATATTCTGTTTCTGCTTATCTGATTTTTATTTAATCCAGATGCACCTTTCACTTTGCTTGTACTGTGTGTTTTCATTGAGCACCATGCTGACACCCCTGGAGGCATTGATATTGTTGAGATTAGTAAGAAATTAATTGTTCTGTCCCCAGTGATTGCAGAATGCAGTCGTTTCCTTGACCTCTTCTTCCCTTGAAAGTCTTGGCAGTAGGATTTTGTTTGTGTTTAAAGGTTCATTTCTGGTCAAAATGTGGCATCTCTTTAGAACATCATCTGCCTGGAACTTTCCACTGGCTGCTGTCTGCTGTGCACCAAACCGAGCAAAATTAAACCAAACCAAGCTGTTGCCTCTCCTCACCTTGGATGAGGTCTGCAAATGCTGAAAAAATTCCAAAGTATAATTTAAAAGAAAAAAAAATGTTATGAGGATATGTATACCTGATTATGTTGACTTTGATTCTGTCTTTAATGTTTGATTTCCTGAGCCTTTCCTCCATGTCCAGCCTTTTGGGACCAGTGGTCCGTGCCAAACATGCTGAAGCCGTTAAGCATACTGACGCTTTAAGCCAAGGGGGTGAGGCGTGATGCCTTTCAAAGCGCAGGGGCCTTTGAAGTTACTCTCGCCAGGGGCTGCCAGGTATGCTGTGTCAGCACTTCCAAACCATATTCCCACTGTTATTACTTTCTTTTCCCTACAAACCCGCTGTACCGATACCGAGGTATTTCGGAATTTTATATTCATTTGTACCTGTAACCCTAAACACATTGCTGGATCTCAAGATCGTGTCCCATTGAATCTTACAACAAATAAAGCAGCCTTTGGCTTGGTTTAATGTTCCATTCTGTAGTCTTTTTTTATTATTTATTTTTTTTAATTCAACTGACATCTAAGTGAAGTAATGAGCAGAATATGTGACTGGTTGTTGAACGCCGTGATAATAGATTGTACCAGTGGTGTATGTCAAACATTGTAAACGATAATGTTGTTAAGTCTGAAATGCTTCGGTAATTTAAGCTGCTCTTGGATCGTGATCGTGCTGCCTCTGCTCTTGGCTTGAACAGGGATTCGTTTCCAGTAAGTTATTGAGTACCGCTTGCAAACAGTAATAGTAGGCAGGGTTTAGGATTGTAATGGAATGTCATAATTATTGCAAATTAAGGTTAGAAGAGAGTGGAGAACAGCATAGGACGATAATGTTAACTTTCTTTTCTAACTTGGCCGACATTCCAGTTCTGCATTAGTTTCCTTATTTATTTTTTTACATGAAGTCTTTAAGGCTGTATTTAGTGTTGGAGACTTAAGTCGGCAAATGACGTTTAAAAATGATGGGGGGGGGGGGGAAATCCATATTTAGATACTTAACTTATGAATTTAAATTTCTGGGTAGCTCATTCCAAATTTTTAAATCATTTGTATGCTGAACCATGTGCCAAAAAACTACTCAAAAGCCTCACAGGCTTGTTTACATGGACAGTATTTCTTCAATCTGAAAATCTGAAATTTTTCCGATTAGAGATTCTGACTGTTTACATGGATGCTGATCTGATGAGATGTGCTTGTACATGCTCAAAGCATTTAATCTGAATATAATCTTTTTGACATGTATGAGGTTTTTCTGCCTGTTGTAAAGCACTGTCATTATAATAAAAATAAGAATATTATAAATAAGCATAAGCATATTTAGTTTCATCTGATTGTTTAGATCTTAAACAAGTAGAAGCAAAATTTCCGATATTCCTAATAAATAAGCCTAATTTTGTTTTCTTTTTTTTTTTCCTCGATTTTCTCCCTAATTTTAGTAGTATCCAATTCCTCCCCGTCACCAATTCCACCCACATTAAGGCTACTACTACCACTCAGTCGCGAGGGCCGAAGACTATCACGTGTTTCCTCCGAACCACGTAACGCCAGAAAACCGCAACTTATTGAAATGTTTGCTTTCCTTCGGGTACTTCAGTTTCCTCCCACAGTCCAAAGACATGCAGATTAGGAAATTGCCCGTAGTCTGTGAATGAGTGTGAGTATGTGTGCGTGTCCTGCAATGGATTGGCACTCTGTCCAGGGTGTGTCCCACCTCATGCCATAAGTCTCCTGGGATAACCTCCAGGCCCCCCGCGACGCTATATAAAGCATAAAGCAGTATAGATGCTGAGTCAATATTATATAAGTACTATTACTTTAAAAGTCGCAATTCAAAAAATTGCTTAGAAGGCTTATGCCATGTATCTATATATTTCAGTTTAATATTCATTATGAGCGTTATCTCTGTCTTCTCACGCTCTAGGCAGCAGAACCAGAGGTGCTGTTAGTATCCATTGCACAATTTTTTCAAGTAGGAACCTAACTGACTCAGAGTGCTTATGTAATACTCTGAAATTTAAGCTAATCAGAAAGCAGTGTTATGGCATGTGTGTCAAATGTAAGGTCAGTGATACAAATCTAGTCCTCTTTTCATTCACCCCGCATGAACTAGTAAAACGTAATGCTAGAGGAGTCTGCAAGACACTGTTTTACTGTTTCACTGATTACTGCTCAGCATATTCACAGCAGTTCCATGGCATTGCGATGTTGATGATGCACAACCTTTCAAAATTAATAATGCTGCCATGAAATGCATTTATGACACTAAAAAGGAGGTAGAGTGGAACCTTGGATTGCGAGTAACGTGGTTTACGAGTGTTCTGCAAACCGAGCAAAGATTCCTGTTAAAACGGTGTTTCCGTGTTTGTGTGTGTGTCCGTTTGTTGTGAAACTTAAGTGATTCCTTTAGTATGCGCTCGTGGCAGTCTTGCTTTTTTCTGTTAAAACGTTGTTTCCGCTGTGTTTATGCGCTTGTGGTGAAACTTAAAAAGTGAGTCCGTTAATATATGCTCATGCCAGTCTCAGAAAGATTTTTTTTTTTCCCTGTTAAAACGGTGTTTCCGTTGTGTGTGTGTGTTTGTTTTGAATCTTAAAAAGCGATGTGGGGAGAGGGAGGAGGAGTGTTACTGTGTAAAACGATTTTCATTTTATAGATTGTATTAATTATTTTTATGTATTTATTTTTGGGGACTGTGGAACGAATAATTTGAGTTTTCATTATTTCTTATGGGAAATGATGATTTGGTTTATGAGTGTTTTGGAATATGAGCCCACTTCCGGAGCGAATTATGCTCGTAATTCAAGGTTCCACTGTATACTTTTATGTAATAAATACTGAATATTATAATATTCTTTCAGTACAATGTCTGATATTGCAGTTATTTAATTTATCATTACAAAATACAGTACAGACCAAAAGTTTGGACACACCTTCTCATTCAAAGAGTTTTCTTTATTGTGTTCTTTAGCCCAAACAAGACTCTTCTGCTTGTTGCCTGTCCTTAGCAGTGGTTTCCAAGCAGATATTCTACCATGAAGGCCTGATTTACACAGTCTCCTCTTAACAGTTGTTCTAGAGATGCGATTGCTGCTAGAACTCTGTGTGGCATTGACCTGCTCTCTGATCTGAGCTGCTGTTAACCTGCGATTTCTGAGGCTGGTGTCTCAGATGAACCGCAGCAGAGGTGACTCTTGGTCTTCCTTTCCTGGGGCGGTCCGCATGTGAGCCAGTTTCTTTGTAGTGCTTGATGGTTTTTGTGACTGCACTTGGGGACACTTTCAAAGTTTTCCCCAATTTTTCGGACTGACTGACCTTCATTTCTTAAAGTAATGATGGCCACTCGTTTTTCTTTACTTAGCTGCTTTTTTCTTGCCATAATACAAATTCAATCTCTTTGAATGAGAAGGTGTGTCCAAACTTTTGGTCTGTACTGTGTGTGTGTGTGTGTGTGTGTGTGTGTGTGTGTGTGTATGTGTGTATATATATATATTTTTTTTTTTTCAATATTTTGTGTATATGTTTCTGTAATCTAATAAATTCTGTATTGTGTTATTTCTTGTGTCATGGCTTTAGTGGGTCATCTCTTACCCATCAATTAAGAAGTTTATATTTGGTAGTGGAGAACACAAAATACAAATTGTTGAGTTGTCATTTGTGTCGTTTAAGAAAATTTTATATTTTAAACAACTGAAAAGGAAAATCTAGGGCACATATTAAGGCAAAGATTATTTTTGTTGAATGTTGAGCGAAGTGACTCAAATATGATGCATCAGCAGCATTTTTATGGCTGTCTAAACGCACAAATCTGATATTTTTTACATTGGATCTGAGCCATTTTCATATGTCATCCTAGGTTGGATATATGTCTGATATGTGGTCATGTGACTTAAATGAGATGTGCAGATCAGACTTCATGTAACCTTTTTCCTCTGTGCGTTCGTAGGGCACCAGCATCATCAGTCAGCCCTGGAAGTGCAGGGATTTAATTTTAACAGTGGAGGACAGTGAAGAAAGTAGTCAGTGGAGGGCGCATGCATGCCGTTTCAGAGGATAGACGTGTCCACATTAAAGTCAGATAGGTCACTTGTAATTATGAATATGAATTGTCATGACATGCAAACCCAATCCGAACAAAAAAAAAATCGGAATTGTAACGTGTATTGTAACGTTAATATGATACATTGCATCAAGACACCATCATATTGTCATATTCAATGAATGTATTGTAAGTAATGCATGACTGGGGATGGAAAACTATGGAAATATAGTTAAATACTGATTTTAATACATATATTTAAATATTGCATTTATTTAAGTACTATTATTTTAAAAGTAGTTCTAATGAAAGTTACTTTTTGTGTTATGACATAAAATAGTTTCTTCTATTCTTTGAATGAAAAGTAGTTTTGTAATGTTTACATGACAAAGATTTTTGCATGTTTTTATGTGGAGTGCCAAGTCTTCTCGAAGGCCCTGTATTGTGTGCCGAATCTTTTATCAGAAACATACTGAATAAAAATGTGATTTACTTGTTAAAAACAAAACAGCTTACAGAGTAAAAATGTAAACAGATTCCTGATCTTTCTCTTTAAATTAATGGGTTTAGGTAAAACATATCGCATTATGGTAATTTTGACCTAAACTAATAATTGTGAATAGTTAATAGTTTGTGACAGATTACCAAAAAAAAAAAAAAAACACATCAGTATGGACTAAAGTAGAAAGGCCTTTCTGCTATTTGTGTTAATTAATCATTTTACTGTTTGAGATCCGCAAAGAAAATGCACAAATTCTGCAGCACTGCTGCATCATATTTTAATGAAGTGATGAAAAGTAGTTACATTATGCTGAGGTCATATCTATATTTAAATTTAATTAAGTGCTTCCTAAAATCCTGGATAAAACATGAAGCATACGGCAATATGGTCACAGATATATCATCAGCCTCATACTGAAATCATTGCAAATTAATGAAGGGCCCAGGGTGGACAGATAATTAATGATAAATTAGGCAGGCCAGTACAAAACCATGACTTGTCTTCTTAAAAAAAAAAAAAAGTTTCTATTGATCTTAATTAGACCCATATGGCGATTTGTGCAGAGTTGTTCTTTAAGAATATAAAGAGAAATAGTTTTTCTCTAGGATAATAGTACTGTATAATAAGACATCTTCATTTGGCTCACCATGCAGATCTGTAGCAATATACAGTATATCACTGTATATACATACAATCTTAAACAAGGTGATTTTTACAGTTGTTAATGTGTTTATCTTGACTGCTTTTGCCTCCATACTGTTACAAATCATAAATCAGAGTGAAAGTTGCAATGTGTGTTATATGGGCAGTGATGGGCTTGACTCTGACCTTTTTATCTTCCAAAAATCTCGCAACGAGGAACCTTTTCTGGCTACCTTGTATTAACAATACAATAAATGTTGCATGACCTTCTGTTGGCCATTTTTAACTAGGCTGAACTGAGAGAGAGAGAGAGAGTAAATAGTTTGATGGAAATACCCGACACTCCATGTCCTAATGTTAGCCACATTGACCAGCTTGGTGCTTTAAGGTATTACTCCAGAGCCATGGAATGATGCTAAATGAAGTAATTTCCCTGAGCATTCCTTTTCAAACACTTCTGCATGAGAATAATACTTAACTAACACAGTGCATGACTAATACAGTAGGCATTAGCAAACTTTGCTTATTACATTACATAAACAAATAATATGGGTATCTAGGGCTGTTGTCTGAACCAGATTTCAGGTTAATTGTGGTTGAGTATATTTGGCTTTGCTTGCTTTTGTGATGGTAATTAGATGTGTTCTGAAGTCTCAAACCTAATGACACAGTGTAAGGATCTATCCAATGATGGAAATAAAGCAATTTTATTTAAAGCACTTTTGTAACACTTAAGTAACTTTTGCCAAATGCTTAAATGTAGCTTTTTGTATTCAAGCAAACGAATCCTGACTAACATTTTTCTAACTATATAGGGAGTAAGACATGACAGTATGTGCTGTTATAGGAAATACAAGGAGGCACTGACTCCTTGTAGCTTCAAGGCTTGGGGTTTGAATCTCGCTTCCGGTCTCTTTTTGAATGTTCTCCCTGGGTGCTTTGGTTCCCTGTGTAGCCTGATTGGCATTTCCTAATTCCAGTAGTGTTTGACTGGGTGTGTGAGTGTGTATGTCCTGCCCTTTGGGTGTGTGAGTGTCTGTGCCCTGTGATGAGTGGGCACTCTATCCTGGTTGTACGCTGCTTTGGGCCCAAAGTTTTCTGGAATACGCTACAGGCTACCCCACAACCTTACAGAGGATAAGTGGTATATATATATTAAAAAATTGTTCAGTTATGAATCACAGTTCTTTTTTTTTTTGTGGAATTGGTTGGTTGGAATGACCATGACTGGTGATTGGCCGATCAGCCTCAGATATAACCTTTTCGAGTGTAGAAGCATCCATTGCCACTACAGAAACATAGTTTTATGCCGTTACATTATTAAAAATTGCACACATTAAAGGCCTCCAATCTGCCTATTTCTCCAAACTCCGAGCAGATTAGTCTTAAACCCACGTATTATACAGATTTAGACAAGTTTTAAAACACTGTGACCACAAATTAGTAAAATCCGAAAATCCTGTGCGCTAGAAGGCCCAAATTCTGCGCAACCCGTGCATACACTATCAAGTTGAGTTATGAGGCATTTGAGGAGGTAAAACATCACCGTTTATAATCCTATAATCCTGACCTATTTACACATTTTCGTCCCGTGTTGTAGGAGTGAATTATTTTTCCAAATTTGTTTAGAAGTAATAATTATGGTAGATGACAGAGATACGTGCTGCTCAGAAAAAAAAAATCGCTTTTTGTTGAATTTGTTTAATTTTAATTCAAGTGTTAAATTCTTGTATTTGAAGTTTTGTATTGTGTAAATGTTGTTAAGTAGTTGAAAACAAAGCATTGAAACAGTATACTCATTCCACAAATGTTCATGTCTTCCCTACAGAACCTCACCATATCAAACAATACAGTATGTAAATTTCTACATTCCTGCCTTATTCCTCCGGTGCTCAAAGTGGTTGAACATGCCTGAGGACTGACCAGCATGGAAGAGTAATGAAAGCAAACAGTGTTTTTAATCTCTGTCCAATATATTTTTTGGCCTTGTTTAAAAGTGCTTTTTTTATCCACATTTTTTATTCACCTTGACAGAAAGTGAGATCACCGCATCAGTGCATTTTTAAAGCACCAAGAGCCATAACATTCCTAAGGGGGAAGGACTGGGTTACCAGAGTTTCAGTTAATGTAAAGCGTTCAGAAACACATGCACAAATGTCAGCAGACTCATCTGCCATTTTCATTAAGGGAAAAAGTGTGCACTGATGGCAGCACTTCTTTGCAAAAGCATAAAAGTTGGCTGGTCTGTTACACTGTATTTTCTACCTCACCTGTGTGCAATTATTAAAACAAAGAAAAAAAAGTTTTACAGTTTTTTCTTGCAGTTAGAATTGAGCTCCTAACAAAGCAGCTGAAAATTATATTACACGCAATCAGATTTAAAAATTCAGCAGCGTGTTGTATAACCATACATTATATTAATATGCTCACTCATTGTTGTATTGTATGTGAATTCCCTAAGAGAACAGTAGTTTCTAAAATAGCCAAATTTTGTATCAACAACTACGGCAAGGTTAAAGTCACAGTGATCATAATAGTAAATCCATTCTTAGAAAACTCGTGTGTTTGATGTGAACAATAACTGATGTTTTGCATTGTGTTACTGCCATGTAGTCAGCTGATTAGATAACTGCATGAACAGGTGTACAGGCATTCCTAATAAAGTGGGCAGTGAGTATGTTTAGGGAACCTCAATAGCTTAATCTATCATATTTTAATTATTTAAAAAGAATTCTGTATGTAACTGCCGCTGCCATATTAACCTTGACCAGAGGCTCCCGCTCTGACACTCTGCAGTAGTAGAGATGAGAAGAGAAGTTAAAGGGCTCCCATAAGCTGGGCTCAAATGAGAGCTAATCGCTTTACAAAAGCATGGAGCTGTTTAAAGGTTTACTTTGCGCTGCACTCAACTGGTGATATTGATGGGACATGACGTGTCGTGCACAGGGCAGTGGAGAGGCTGTGTGTTCTGGGAGACTGCCGCTCGCCACAGAGCCTCACGCTTCCCTGCCGCTGAGTGATCCAGAGAAGCAAAACTGCAGGTTGAGGGGCAGTCGTACTGTGTACAATGACAATATAGGAATAAATTCAATGTCGCATTTGTTTTAGAAGTGTTATTGGATTATTACAGTGGAAATATGACAATATTTGTATTTATCTGACAAACCACATGGCTATTGTTGTTTTATGTTAACAGTGTGCTCATTTAATGAATAGGAAATGATGGATATTTTGAGCATGCACAAATTACAGTTGAAAATATGTTTCATGATTAAATCTTCCATTAAATTGGATTAACTGATTTAGGCTTTTAAAGATTAAATCAGCCTGTGCAATCTTAAAAAATGCATTGATAGTAATGCAGTATGTCTCAAAAATAAATGAGGCCGCTTTCTTGTGTCTGTTTCGCAAGACTATAAACATAACTTCAAAGCAACTTATGATTCATAGCAATATAATTATGATTGAATGGATTAAATTATTTTCACTGCTAATGCTGTAACATTTCTAATACACTAGTGTGAACTTAGTGTTGTTTGCTAGCACACTATGATGATTTTTATCTGGAATGTTTTTTCTTTCACATTTCATGCTATGGTTTAACCTGTGCATCCTACAGTATGTGTAATGCAACAAAACTCTTTCTCTCCCTCAACAGTCACAGTAAGGATGCTGGTGATGGAAAGTGCCAGGATGACTTTAATTTGACTTCTGGAGCGACTTTGCAGCCTGCAACAGGCACCTATGAGTTTGCCATCCAGAAGCTCCAGCAACAAAAACTGCAGTCTAGAAAGCTACTAGACCAAAGTCACTCTCGACATCAAGTTAGTGATGAAACTTACTTTAATAGCTAATGAAATTTATAATCATTTTCGAGCCGTATAATGTAGTAATGCAGTGTGTGTGTGTGTGTGTGTGTGTGTGTGTGTGTGTGTGTGTGTGTGTGTGAATGTGTGAAATGATTAGATTATTGTGCTACCTAAGCAGCTTTATTTTTGTATTTTTTGTATTTAAGCCCTTTTGTTTCTTATTTTTACAGTGAATTAAAGCAGGACTGCTGTGTTTATTTAGATAGGATATTTGTCTTTCTGTCTGCTTGCCTGCCTTCCTTTATGTCTTTCTTGGCACAGCTTCGGGACTGTGTGCAAAACCTTCTAAAATTACTCAAGTGGAGAAATCAGGCTCACATTTTTGATCACCTTAGGCTGAACAACGGTTGAATATATACAGGTTCAAACAGTTTAGTGTGTTTGGATTCCATTCTCAATTCCACTTATAAACATCACTGAGCTGCATGAACCAAGCCTTGCAGTAGATAAATGGTGCTTTGTGTGTGTGGCTGTGTGTATGGGTGTGTAAGAGAGAAAATGAGAATGTGCACTTAGTGCTTCTTAGTGAGTCATAGCAGTATCAGTGAACCAATTTAATTTCGCTTTTGGGTCTCTTTTGGTCTGTTTGGCCAGACACTTACTCACTGAAACCGCAATCATTAGCTGTGTAAGATATTCTCCAGCAAAAAAATAGTCTCATTCTCTGGATCTGCTTAGTTCGGTTCATTCACTAACCTCTAACTGATTGCGTCTTGCAGGTGGTTTTGATCTAACATATAAATCTTTTAACAATTTTTGTTTAGTTAAAAGACCCTTTTTCTCACCTCCACCCTTCCTATGACACAGCTTAAAAATTCTACTAAGGCACCTTCTGTGTGCCACAGTGTTCTACGAAGACGATGTATTACTACTTTCATCTAGTGTGAACACTGATATCAGTACACATTGGAGTTTAAAGTCCCCCAATTTAAGTATCTTAAACTAATTTAAAAATAACCAATGAATGAATAAATAAATAACTATGAAATATTGTTCTAGGTTACAGTTTTACTTAGTTCTACGGTATAATGAAGGTTTTTTTTTATTTATTATTATTATTTTTTAACATTTTCTGTTTTTGTCTGAAACAGAGAGCCTGTGTCAATACCATTTTGTGACATGGACACAGCATGAGCTCAGTGGTTAAGACATTGGCCTACGATTCGGAAGATCCCAGGTTCAAATCACAACCACCAAGTTGGGCCCCTGAGCATGGCCCTCAGATGTATAATGAGATAAAAATTGTACATTGCTCTGTTTAGGGGCGTCAAATGCTGCAAATGAAAATGAACAACTGCAAGTAAAAAGTCAAAGTTTGCATCGTTGTCATACTTACAGTAGAGCACTTTATATTTTCAATACAAAATTCGAAAAGTGTTTGTGATAGCGTTGGTGAAAAGGTGTGTTAAAAGTCCAGTGTATACTTACTGCTTACGTATCTGAAAATGACCTCAAATAATGCATATTCTCCTAAAGAAGTAAAAACCAAGGATAGACCAAGATAAAAAAAAAAAAATAGGTTGCTTCTCGTTTGTATTTAAAAAGTTAATAGCAATATTACTCAAACATTATTTCAGAGTCTAGAGGCAATATAAGGTAAAGTACTTTCCCCCAGCTGAACATTGACCCATGCTCAGTGATAACAGTTAGCCTGTTAGAATACTGTTAAGAGAAGTTCTCTGGTTGGGTGGTACCGCTTCAGATCAGTGAGATGAGATCTGGCTAAAAGTACGCTGACACATGACCATTACACCCATATGTGGGATTTTCCAAAACTGTTGAAAAGTTGCAAGCACACAATTATCTTTATATTTAGCATTATGATTTTACCTTTACTGAAACTAGGAGGCCTAAACACGTTTCAGAAAGATAATGCCCCCGTGCTCTTCAGCGAGGTCCATAAAGTTATGCTAGAGATTGGGTAAAGGGATGGTAGATGTTGGGTGGCCTGCACAGAGCCCTTACCCCAACTTGATTAAACACGTTTGGAATGAACTGGAACTATAACTCTACCCCAGGTTTCCCCATACAAATTCATGCCCTTGTGAATGAATAGGTGAATCACCACAGCTATGCTCCAAACTTTAATGGAAAGCCTTTCTATAAGACTGCACATGTATCTGGGATTGAATCAGGTGTCAACATACTCTTGGTCATATACAGTAGTGTAGGTTAACACTAAACTGCTACAAGCGAAGAAAACAGCAAAGAAGATTGCTGAAACTACTCAAATTCAGTTAATAACTGTAAAATGCATTATTAAAACCTGGAACACAGAAATGTGGTCCGAAAAACATCCTGAATGAGAGTGATCGGAAATCACTTAAACATTTAGTGAAATCAAATTGTGATATAATAACTGTAGAGTTCATAGCTGTGTTTATTAGTGAAGATAAAAGCATTTCCTCATGCACAATGCAAAGAGAACTCAATGGATTTGGGACTAAACAGCTGTGTAGCTTTAAGAAAATCACTTATCACTTTATGCTTCAGTATGTGGCAATTTGAAGTCAAAATGCTTCAAATAGCCACAAAGCATAAAGAAAGGCCTGTAGATCATTCGGAACAGGTCGTGTGATCTGATGAGTTCAGATCTATTCTGTTCCAGGTCTAGGTTAAGCCATGTTATGTTGCCCAAAACCTAGGTCAGCTTATAACCTGAATATACTAAATGACCAGGTTTTTCCATCAATGGATTTGCTAACTATTTAAATTTACTCTGCAGCATAAACATTCAATTATGTGTATGTGGTCTGATGAGTAATGAGAGCAATGAGTGCATCAGAGTAAGAAGAGAAACTAATGAAAGAATGCACCCATCATTCATAGTGACCACTGTACAAGCCTCTGGAATGTACTCAGTGAATGTACTTAATTACCAGCATATCACATCAGTGGCACAGGCATATGCCAAGACTTTAAAATGTGAAAGTGAGATTCTGGGAGCATGAGGAATAATTTTTTACATATAAACGGGCCACCAAATTGTGTGCTGTAATCAGAAAGTTTGTTTTTTTGGCCAGACAGTGCAAGAGGCCTGTTTAGCGCATCATCTCCAGTAAACGTTTGATTCTGGTCAGCTTTGCTGTGGTTGGAATCACTCTTAGTTAATTTTCTCGGAAATGGAATCAACTAGTTTCATCAGAAGATTTAGCAGGCAGGTACAAACAAAAATAATAACTGCAGGAATGGGTGGGATTGGTTAAAATTCCTTTTGGGGGGAAAACAATCCTGCACACATTTTAAATTTAAACCAGGCAAAAACTTGTCTGTGAAACCCAACTGTGTTTTTGAAGTCTTTCCATTCCACATAGTAAATAGTGTCAAATACTGCATGCATGTTGAACATTACCAAAAACATTCACATCACGTCACATCACTGATCACTTTATCCAGTGCTAATTCTGTACTGTGATGTTTCAGAAACATCTCACATGCACAACTTTAGTTAAAACACAAATATTTATTTGTAGACATTTTTATTGCACATAATTGACACTGCTATAGTATCACTAGGAAATGGTTTTAGTCTGCCTTGTACAGGCTACAACTTTACTTCTATTTCAAACTATATTGTATGTAATAAAATAACACTCTTATTTGCATGCATGTATTGAAAAGAAAAACAACCATGATAACTTGATTACTATAAAAGCTTGTTAGTTTTAGTGTCATGAAGTATATTTTGCGGTTCAGTCTAGTGCGTATAGCACTTCAGTCATATGATTTACATTGTTTTTTTTTATTATTAAAAATGATTATTTGCCTTTTTTTTGTCTTTTTGATGTTCTTTCTTGGTGTACTAACTGCTCACTAATAGGGTTTCAGATTACTGCCATGCATTGAACTGCTTTACTTGACTGAGGGTGTGGTTTCAAAGGAGACCACAAGCTCTTGGATAAGGGTTTGTGTTTTATGTATAGTAAATATTAAAGGATCTTCATTTGAAAAAGCGCTATTACATAAAACATTTTTACTTTTTTGTAAAAACTTTTTTTATGAACTTGGATGAATCCAGGCTATATCATCTTTATTAATTAGTTTACTTGGGACAAACCATGTTCTTATTCATTATGTTTTATTCAATAAATTTAAAGAGTCACACTCTTTAATTCTTAGGACAAATGAATGTATTTGTTTTTATATATCCATTTTAGTTACAATTAAGGTGGAATATTTCTTAGGGGGCGCTTAGTGGTGCCTTGGCACGGGTCTGTGTGCATGGAGTTTGAATGTTCTCACTGTTGATGGGTTTTCTCCAGGTACTCCGGTTTCCTCCCAAGACATGCAGATTAGGCATTCCCAAATTGCCCGTAGTGTGTACATGTGTGTTTGCCCTGTGATGGATTGCAACCTCATCCAGGGTGTACCCTGCCTCATGCCATAAGTCTCCGGTGGTAGGCTACAAGCTCACTGCGACTCTGTATACAGGATAAATCGGTACAGACAATAAGTGAGAGAGAATATTTCTTACTGGATCAAAATGTACAGTATGCCAGTCGGTTGCCATGCAATTTTTGTTGTCAAATGTTCCTAACCATTTTGAAAGGGCATTTTAAAATGAATGCTTTACATCACTTGAACGATACAGAAAGGGGTTACTGATTATTAATTTACTCCGTTCATGATTTGTTTATGTTTTTAGTAGTCAATATTCTGAGTTCACTCATGAGTCAGTTGAGTTCCAGTCGAGACGTGAGTCAATCAGTGTGCTCAATTCTTTTATTTGAGTCCCAAATCTGGGGCAGTTGTGTTTTTTGTGTTATGTGAATTTCTTTGTCTGGGACCCTGTACAGTATTTGTTAGAGGAACTGAGCCATGTTCAATACTGTGCTTGGAAAAATTATGTTTTTTTATTTGCTATTCCTTTCTCTGCTCATTTAATTTTAGTTCTTTGCTGTTGAAAGCAGTTGTTAAAGGGCCTTGAATGGTTCTCTGATTATCTACAATTTAAACAAGTTACATTGTGGACTGAAGTGTGTTATTGGGCTGCTCTGCTCCATGTTCCAGTCACTGGGTGCAGACTGCATGGCTCCTGGGATGGCTTGGCCAGCAGCCACCTGGCAACATTAGAAAGGTGCCCTTTCCTGGCCTTTCTCAACAGAAGCATATACCGAGGCCCTCCAACCTCCAAGCTCAGCCCACTCATTCATCAAACCCCAGCAGCCTCAGAACACACTTACTGTCACACTGCTGGATGCTTTGAGGATAAACACACACACTCACACTATGCATAAACAAATGTATATGTCCTCTTGTAGAATCACAAAATCCCACACAGACACTAAATAAACTGTCAGAGTCATACAGTAACTTGGTTTAAGAAGCCTACATGCAGTCTCACGCTATCCGTTCACATCAGTTATAAAATGTTACTGGATGGAAGGAATTTACTGCATTCCCGGTTTAAATCGATGAACAGTAGCCTTTTCGGGATGCAGTGTGTTTGCCAAGTCCAACTACCCATTCAAAAGAAATAATTTCTAAACAAGCATAAAATGTGAAGAATTTTTGTGTTTGGTATGTCCGATTATAAAGTATTTAGGGGCTGTTATGATAAGCGGTAACATTTCTTTCTTCTGTGTGAATGAATTAACTGACTCTTGGAATCTGTTCTTATTTGACCTTGTATGACTTGGAGGAAAATTCTGTTCCTAATAAAAGTATTAAAATATGGCAATTTTATTGCAGAGATTCAGAAAACACACTGAAACATGTTCAAACGAATGTTCTATTTTGAAAGGATTGTGCAGTTATGCTACAACTAATGCTTAGGTGTTTAGAATTTTTGAAGTAAATGTCTTTAATTTTATTTTGTTCCTACTTTTTTGACCTTCATTATTTTGTTCCCAACTGTATATATTCTATCCTTTGTTTCCAGGCCATGCTGGATGGACACACACTAGTGCCTGGTGTTATATCCCGGAATCCTGATCCTTCCACTTGTAGCGTTCAGGTTACATCTCAGTCCCAGACCAGAATGAAGGAAACAGCAAGTCGGGGAAATTCATGCTACCCTCAATCTCTGGTCTCAACACATGAAGCTGCCCTTGCTCTGATTCCCAAGCCCCCCAGCAGCTCACCCAAAGACGCACACGCATGCAAAACTGCCACTCAAAAGACCAACCAGTAAGTTTGTACAATTAATTCACAGAGCATGTATGACGAAGCCGTATTATTTGCACAGTAAGTGCAGCACAGTACGGCATTTAAGTTTATGGGTATAATTGTATCTAAACATCTATATGGTACGCTGTTAGGTATACTAGCAGGCATCCTGTATAGCAGTGTATTATGCTGTTAGAATGTTGCATGTAATATGTCAGTGCTTAACAACAGTACATGAGCTAAGTTTACTTTTTTTTAGTCTCAATTTTAATTATTAATTTATATGTGTGGTGTGTGTATGTATATGTATATGTATATGTATACAGTGAGGCCAATAAGTATTTGATCACCCTGTGATTTTGCAAGTTCTCTTAGTTAGAAATCATGGAGGGGTCTACAATTTTCAGCATAGGTGCATTTCCACTTTGAGAGACAGAATCTAAAAAGAAAAATCCGGAAATCACATTGTATGATTTATTTATCAATTTATTTGTGATTTACTGTGTGAAATAAGTATTTGATCACTTGCTTATCAGCCAGATTTCTGACCCTCAAAGACTTATTTTGCTTTTAAATAGTCCAGCTACACTCTGCTCATGATTCAAAATTATTTGAGGTTGTTAGCTGTCATAAAGACACCTGTGCAATCCACAATCAGCCAAAGTCTAAGTAACAACATGGGCAAAACCAAAGAGCTGGCAAAAGACACAAGAGACAAAATTGTAGACCTTCACAAAGCTGGAAAGGGCTACGGGGCAATTGCCAAGCAGTTTGGTGAAAAAAGAACAACTGTTGGAGCAATTGTCAGAAAATGGAAGAGGCTAATGATGACTGTCAATGTCCCTCGGACTGGGGCCCCATGGAAGATCTCTCCTCATGGGGTATCAATGATGCTAAGAATGGTGAAAAATCAGCTCAGAACAACACGGCATGAGCTGGTCAATGCCGTGAAGAGAGCTGGGACCATCGTTTCCAAGGCTACTATCAGTAATACACTAAGACGTCATGGTTTAAAATCTTGCATCGCACGGAAGGTTCCCCTGCTTAGGTCAGCCCATGTCCAGGCCCGTTTGAAGTTTTCCAGGGACCATCTGGATGATCCAGAGGAGTCATGGGAGAAAGTCCTGTGGTCAGATGAGACAGAAGTAGAACTTTTTGGTCTTCCATTCGCCATGTTTGGAGGAAGAAGAATGAGTATCATCCCAATAATACCATACCTACAGTGAAGCATGGGGCTGGAAGCATCATGCTCTGGGGGTGTTTTTCTGCACAGGGGACAGGACGACTGCACTGTATTAAGGAGAGGATGAACGGGGCCATGTATTGTGACATATTGGGCAAAAACCTCCTTCCCTCAGTCAGAGCATTAAAGATGGGTCGTGGCTGGGTCTTCCAACATGACAATGACCCAAAGCACACAGCCAGGAAAACCAAGGAATGGCTCCGTAAGAAGCACATCAAGGTTCTGCAGTGGCCTAGCCAGTCTCCAGACCTAAATCTGATAGAAAATCTTTGGAGGGAGCTGAAACTCTGTGTTGCTCAGCGTAAGCCCCGAAACCTGACAGATCTAGAGAAGATCTGTATGGAGGAGTGGGCCAAAATCCCTCCTGCAGTGTGTGCAAACCTGGTGAAGAACTACAGGAACCGTTTGACCTCTATACCAAATATTAAATTTTTTGGACTCAAGTGATCAAATACTTATTTGACACAGTAATTCACAAACAAATTGTTAAAAAATCATACAATGTGATTTCCGTATTTTTCTTTTTAGATTCTGTCTCTCACAGTGGAAATGCACCTATGCTGAAAATTGTAGACCCATCCATGATTTCTAAGTAAGAGAATTTGCAAAATCACAGGGTGATCAAATACTAATTGACCTCACTGTATGTATATATACACACACACACACACACACACATCAAATTATTGTGCTGCATCTAAGCAAAGCAAACAACTAAGGAGATTTTGAAATTACTGTAGCTGAGCACATTATCAAAACCTGGAAGGATGGTGCTAAACCTTTTGGAAGGAATGTGAAAAAAAAATCATGAATGGAGATCACTTAAACACTTAGTGAACTTGTGTGGTAAAAAATCAACAGTAAAAACCATACTGGGAATAATATTGAACGTATTATATATATCACCTAAAATTGGGATATTGTGAAAACGATTTTTAATATAATCTAATTTAAAAAATTAAACTTATTTTTACGTTTATTGCACAGACCATTGAATATTTTAATCCTTCTTTTGTTTTACAGCTCATTAAATAAAAAAAATCTTTATCTAAGCTCAATCAAAAAAAAAAAACATTTACAGTACAGAAACATCCAACTTCTGAAATGTATGTTAATTTAGGCTGTCAGTACTTGGTTGAGGCTCCTTTAGCACAAATTACTGCATCAGTGTGACATGCCATGGAGGTTATAAGCCTTTGGCACTGCTGAGGCATTATTGATAGCTTTGATAGCTTTGATAGCAGTTTTTAGCTCCTCTATATTGTTGGGTCTGGTCTTCCTCTTGACAATAGCCAATGCTTTCTTTGAGGTTCTGGTCAGGTGAGCTGGGTGGCCAATCAAGCACAGTAATACTGTGGTCACCAAACCATTTAGTGGCAGTTTTTCCACTGTGGGCAGGTGCTAAGTTTTGTGGGAAAATAAAATTGGCATCTCCTTCAAGCTTGTCAGCAGACAGAAGTATGCTCTAGAATCTCTTGGCAGACAGCTGCATTGACTTTGGACTTGATAAAATGTGGTGGACCAACACCAGCAGATGATGGCACCCCAAATCATCAAAACTGTTAAAAGAAATCCTATATAGAATTGGGTAATTAAGTAACCACAACAATAGTTGGCTGTTATTTTAAGCCACGAAGGTTCTGGAACAGTTCGTGCATGAACTGTATTGTCAAGTGCAAACCTACAGTATCAAGTCCATGATGAAATTGGATCACATGAACACCATCCTTGGAAAGAAAGGCCGAACATTTGCTGCAGAGAAGTTCAATTACCAATTAACATATATATTTATTTATATTAAACAATAAGACAACAACACCATTCATTTCATTTAGATATTTATTTAAAAGTGCATCATATCTGGGTGAAGTGCACACCTAGTTTATGTTGTACTGTATATTTTGAGTTAATATTATTTTTCTTTGAGTTTAAGTTACCGTTGAGCTATTGAGGGGTGAATGGCTGCACCTGCTGCACTGTGCTCGTGGAGCTTTCCCTGCGGTCTCACATCAGCTATTAAGGTCCGGCATGCTGCATCAACCAACTATGGTTCCACTGGCCGTACCAACATGTAGATGAACTGTGGGAGGAAATTGGTTGTCTGCCATTTTATGTTTGTGTGTATATATAATATGTATGGTTTTGATTCTTTTTTTTTTTGTAATTGTTCTGTTTTTTAATATCTGTTTAATTTATATTAGTTGTTTAACTGCCCCATGTTTGTTAGTATGGTTGTTTAGTTTTGTTGTGATTTTGTGGTTCCCCCATGTGTTTAAAATGGACTGGTCCATCCTTTTAAATGTTTCCCCATTGTCTTGTCTATGGGAGTTGAAGGTAGTTGTTTGGTTTAAGGTTTTCTTGTTGGGGTCTGTTGGATTCAGTTAAGTACTTCTAAGTTTATTAGTTTGAACTTAACTTTGATTCTTTTGACCTTTTTGGTTAGTTTATTTGATTTGCAATTTGAATATTGCTTCCTTTAAGTTAATGTACACTTTTTGATTTATTAAAACTATAATTTGGGTGAAAGCTTGGTTTTCTATGCCCCCTCATTTATTAAGGTCCTGGAATCATCCTTGAAGAGAGATGCTGACCAGAAGCTCCAAACAATGTAAA
Organism: Clarias macrocephalus; assembly: GCA_011419295.1. Classification (NCBI taxonomy): domain Eukaryota; kingdom Metazoa; phylum Chordata; class Actinopteri; order Siluriformes; family Clariidae; genus Clarias; species Clarias macrocephalus. The sequence continues at coordinate 4,055 of JAAGKR010008831.1, read as the reverse complement.
CTCTTGTGATAAGCATATATGTAGAAAGATTTGGTGTCAAGGATGATTTAGGCACTAGTAAACCAGTGAGGCCTAATCGACAGGAGCTTAAGATCAGGGACCTGAGACAAGAACTTAACATTTTGATATGACCTCTACATTGTCCAGAGCACATGGGGCAATCCAGGAGGCAAGGAAGAGCAAAGAAAGTCTTGCAGTATCTTTGCTTGATCTAACACCTACAGATTCGATCCACGCAAAATTATAAGAAACTGTTAAACATGCATCATGTTCCAAAGATAATACAAAATCTCCTTCTGGATTTTTATAAACGCTTCATTCAGCATGAGAATTCTCACTTGGGGACAAACATCCGCCTGACATCGGCTAGAGAAGGGGATGATCACAGGCTGTGCAATCCCAGTGACCATCTTCTCATCATCTGTTTCCGGGTGCAGATGGCTCCTTCAGTGACTGGAACAACTTTTCTAACAGGCAAGGAGGTCTAAACCAGCTAAATGTAGGTCTCTGGTTCTGAACAAGGAAAGAGTGACAGACCTGTTCCACTTTTCCCTAGAAAGGATCAAAATTTCAACAGTGTCAGAATAGCCAGTCAAAAGCTTGGACAATATTTTTGACAGTACCCTGAAGGAAGCTGCTGCACAGGAGGGACTTGAGAATGCAAGTGGCCCTGGAACCAGTTTAGGTTGGGTGTTGAGGCTTCTCAGGCCAATCAGGGTCCATGACACTGAAACTTCTAGGAATAAAGGGGCAAGTCACCAGATGCATTTTGCATGGTGATGAATGCAGTACTAGGACACAAGCTGATCACCCACGGCTAGGCCACCCATGTGTGGATGTCTGATGTTTAAAGACACGAGCCATTCATGTTTTTGGGTTCATTGTTGAATACGTGTCCCAGCACCAGTGAGTGTATTGTCAAACTGTATATACACTGCCCAGCCAAAAGAAGTCACCACCAGGATTAAACTAACAGGTAATAGGTTAAGAGCCTTCTACTGGATGATTACTGCAGTTATTAATATTGTACAGATGGCAACAAATGTTTTTTGGAAATCTCCCTAATTTAGTCGTATCCCACCCGTCGCTAGGGGTCTGCCACATCAAGGCTACTACTCAAATCAGGGAGGGCTGAAGACAATCATGTGTTTCCTCCGAACCATTGAACACAACTGCTCGCTCACATTATTCCGCTTGCATGAGCTCACAGACGGCCTATGATGGACTGTAGAGCTGTGATTGATGTGCCAATCATCTCTCTCCAAGTCCTGCGGGAGGTTACAGCATCGCTAGGTAATCGACCTCGCGATCTCCGGATGATAGGGCTAGCACTTTACCACAGTGCCACTCGCGGGCGGCAACAATTTAACCCTAAATTATTATTTATTTAACCCTAAATTAATATTTATTTAACCTTAAATGATGCTGAGAGTCATTTCTTAAACAATCATGTCAGAAGATATATCCTATCTTGACAAAGATGTTGCTCTGTTTGAAATTAGTGTCCTGCATTGAGCAAAGAAAACAACAACAAAGGAGATTGCTGAAACTACTTAAATTGGGTTAAGAACTGTCCAACTCATTATTCAAACCTCAAAGGATAGTGGGGAACCATCATCTTTTGGAGTAAAAATGGAATTTCTTTCACATTTGTGGACATGTGGAATGTAGAAAAGAAAATTGACTTATCATGATCAAAGATCACTTTAATGTTTGGTGAAATAAAATTGTAAAAAATAAGAGCATTTCAACATGCACAATGAGAAGAGAACTCAAGGAATTGGGACTGTGCAGCCTAAAGAAAACCAGTAATCAGTGAGGCAAAAAAAAAAAAAAAGGGAAAAATGCTTCATTTTGTCAAAGCATAAAGAATGGACTAGAGCAAAGGTCAGCTGGTCTGATGAGTTCAGATTAACTCTATTCTAGAATGATGTGATGGGCACATCAGGGTAAGAAGAGAGGTGCATGAAATAATGCACCCATCATGCCTAGTAACTTCCCTGTAAGCCTGTGGGGGCAGTGTTATTATCTGGAGTTGTTCTTTTGGTCAGTTCTAGGTTCAACAACGTTATGTGCCCAAAAAAGAGGCTGGCTAATGACCTGAATATACTGAATGACCAGGTTTTCCTATCAATGGAGTTTTTCTTCCCTGATGGCACAGACATATTCCAAGATGGGAATTCCAGCATTCATCAGGCTCAAACTGTAAAAGAATGGTTCATGGGAACATGAGACATCGTTTTCACACATGGATTGGCCACAGAGTCCAGACCTTAACCACATTGGGAATCTTTGGGATGTGCTGGAGGAAACTTTACCCAGTGTTCTGACTTTCCCACCTTAAATGAATTCTTGAATATTGAATTATCTTGAATAAGAAAATAAATAAAAATTACTCTGGATGGAAATAGATTTTGTGACATTGCATAAGCTAATCGAGGAATTCCAACGAAATATTATTTAATCTCTCTCTGTCTTCATCTCTCTCTCTATGTTTATATTTTATTGACAGGAGATTAATAGCAAAGCAATTTCAATCCCAAAAATGTATTACAATAATTATTATTTAAAAAAAATCTACTCCCCCTCCCCCCCGCAGTCGGTTATAATACACATAGCTGACAATTTTGTTGCTTAGACAACAAAAATTTAGTAAATAAACTCAACACTGTTCAGTTTATATAGAACCAGTCCTTGTTTGTTGTGAGCGTGATGCAGAGAAATGCTTAGAATTTACAAATGTTAGTTCAGTCATTATTGCTAACTGCTGACTGAAATGTCATGCATGCTACTAGCTGGGAAATGTTACCTTCATCTTTTTGTGTTTAGCTTGTGTAATGCTCTAGAAATTACTAAAACATTTGCTTTGTTTACAATAAGGATTATTATAGATTTTGTTGTTGTTGTTTTTTTCCATATAATCCATTGGTTTAAATTATAATTATTTTTTATATTGATCCTTCAGCCTGAAGAAGGCCAGGCAGACGCTGGGAAGGCGTTTCTTGGACACACCTTAGAGCAGGGTGTTTAGTCATGCTCTTCTAATTCAGTGTAAACATTTTTTGTTCATAGAAGCTGAGTGGAAACTTTGGGTATAAAAAGCTAGAATGAGCACCATTGTAACTAAAATTGTTGTTTTGTTCTTTTTTGAGCATTTTATACAGCCAGCTGATTTAAAAATTTTGGCCTGACAGTAACTGAATCACTAACCTTATAATTTATGTCCCCATTTTACAAAATATGACTATACGCTATACTCATTTCAACATAGGATTTTAAGTGTTACTAATATATCGTGAATAGTGAATATTAGTTGGGTGTGTGTGTGTGTGTGTGTGTGTGTGTGTGTGTGTGTGTGTGTGTGTGTGTGTGTGTGTGAGGTCGTGTGTGTGTGTGTGAGGTCGTGTGTGTGTGTGTGAGGTCGTGTGTGTGTGAGTGAGAGGTCGTGTGTGTGTGAGTGAGAGGTCGTGTGTGTGTGAGTGAGAGGTCGTGTGTGTGTGAGTGAGAGGTCGTGTGTGTGTGTGTGTGTGTGTGTGTGTGTGTGTGTGTGTGTGTGTGAGAGAGGTCGTGTGTGAGAGGTCGTGTGTGAGAGGTCGTGTGCGTGTGTGGGAGAGGTCGTGTGCGTGTGTGCGAGAGGTCGTGTGCGTGTGTGCGAGAGGTCGTGTGCGTGTGTGCGAGAAGTCGTGTGCGTGTGTGCGAGAGGTCGTGTGCGTGTGTGCGAGAGACCGCGTGTGTGACACACACATGGCCTCTCACACACACGCACGCACGCACGGTCTCTCTCACACACACGCACGCGCGGTCTCTCTCACACACACGCACGCGCGGTCTCTCTCACACACACGCACGCGCGGTCTCTCTCACACACACGCACGCGCGGTCTCTCTCACACACGCACGCGCGGTCTCTCTCACACACACACACACACGCGGTCTTTCTCACGCACACACGGTCTCTCTCACTCACACACACACACGCACACACGGTCTCTCTCACACACACACACGGTCTCTCTCACACACACACACACGACCTCTCACACACACACACGGTCT